>ML847385.1:14127-26103 GCA_009831015.1 Picea engelmannii | reverse complement strand
ATGCATTCTCATCAAGGACAATACATATTATATTACATCAATCATCAATCAATCAATCCTTTGACATCAATCAATCACTTGACATCAATCAATGACATCAATCAATAAAACCATTGGCATCAATGACAACATGATCCAACAATTGATTCATATATGGCAGGTGATAAAGATAGCAGGAGGAGCACCAAAGGGTATGTTTTTACTGTAGGTGGGAAAACATTAAGTTGGATTTCGAAACTGCAAAAGGGTTTTGCACTTTCAACAACAGAGGCAGAGTATGTTGCTGCTACATAGGCTAGTAAAGAGATGATTTGGTTAGAGAGGTTTATGGAGGAATTGGAAAAGAAGCAAGATAATAGAAGGTTGTACTGTGGCAACAAGAGTTCCATTCATCTTGCAAAGAACTCATCCTTCCATTCGAAGACTAATCACTAAGAATATACAACTCAGGTACCATTTCACATGATTCATCTTGGAATATGGACATTTGAAGTTGGAAAAGATACACACTAGCCAGGATCCTGCAGACATGTTAACAAAGGGAGTAACCAGGGAGAAATTAAGTTCTTGCTCAGTTTCAGTTGGTCTTCAAGCATGAAGGTGAAGATGAGAAATTTTCCAGGTTCAAGGTGGAGTATAGTCCAATAGGTACAACAAAAATGGAGTTGTTGTGATCAGTATCCAAGTGGGAGATTGTTGGTTGTGGAGACTGATTATCTTCTGGTTTCATAAGTATTTTTTTTTCAGTCGTGTTTATACCTCATGAAGNGGAGATGCAGGGGGGATTTCCCCCCTAAAGGGGTCCGGGGGTTTGTAATTTCATAGTAAATATGGATCGTTCATTAGAAGGTCACACATATGATGGTAGAAGTTATGCTAGGGTTTTTTTCCCTAGAAGGAAACCCTCTTTTATGAGGGAAATGTAATGCAACTATGCATCATTGCAGATATTGTATTTTGGGAGAGGAGACTGCGAGAGTAAGAAGAGGAAGTTACAACGGGTGTTCTTTAGGTTGTATCCCTTCATTTGCTAGATAATAATAAAGGAAGGACCTGGAAATTTCTCTGGTGGACGTAGCCCACATTGGGTGAACCACGTATATCAATGTCTCTATTGTATTGTGTATCTTCTGTGTTTTGTTTCCGCATTTTTCTTATTTTATTGCTCCATGATCCTATTTTTCTAACAACTATGGTGGGACCAAAAAATGTTGTTTAAGGCCTCAAAATGACCTTGAAAATTTAGGACCCAAAAATCTAGAAAAAAAATTCCAAGATGAAAATTGTATGTGAGCCAGTTAGAAGAGGTGGGTAGCCACCAATATCCACCTAGATCAATCCTCACTCCTTAGGAATCAATGGTATCCATTTCATTGAGTTCCCTCATCATATGAGGAAATTTCTATTGAATTTGGCCCTGGGTGAGCCACTTGTCCTAGTGCAGGAGTTTCAACACTTTGACAATCCGATATAGCTGAAGCTTTTGTTGGTGAGTGCCCTTGACTTGTGTGTCCATGATATGATCAATGAATGCTTGTTCCATGTAGTCAGGGTTGAGCTTATATGACATCAACTATTCTGCTATATCTAAGGTGTCCAATAATGGTGGAAAGTATGACCGAAGGAGGTCCACATTAAACACTAGGTGCAAGGCAAGGAAGGGAGGAATGTTGAGCTCAAAAGAATTGTCATCCAAAACCTTGGAGATGGTGTAAGGTCCATAGTAGAGTGGATAAATATTCTGATGGGGTTTGGTAAGGAATTCTTTCTGCAAGTGCAACCAAACTTTATCTCCCACCTGAAACTTGTGTGACACTCGATGTTGATCATGGTGTTGCTTGTACTTGACATTGGACTTCTACAAAATATCCTGAACCTATTGGCGGATGTGTTGGATTCGTTCAATGAAATGGGTGGATTTTTCGGCTTCATTTTGATCATGGGATGATTCAACTTGTGTGGACACAAGGGGTAGTTAAATATCCATGGGAACCAATGGTTGAAATCCCAACCCCACCTGAAAGGGGCTGTGGCCGGTTGAGTTGTGTATGTCTCTATTGTAACTGTGCTGAACATAAGGAAGACTCTCATCCCTTGTGCATGGATTCTTGGAATTGTACATGCAAAAGATACGCATGATCATTCTATTGATGACCTTGGTTTGGCCATCCATTTGGGGGTGGAAGGCAGTGGATTCAATGAGCTTGGTGTCTAGCCATGACCAGAGGCTTGACCAAAATTTACTGAGGAACCAACTATCCAGATATGATATGATGGTTTATGGTACCCCAAAATGTACCCATACTCATTCGAAGAAGATATTGGAAGTGGTCTCCGTTTTGATGCTACTCTTGCAGGCGACCAGAATCACCATCTTGGAAAATCAATCAACCACCAAAAAAACACAGTCATTTCCCTACTTGGTGGAAGGAAGGCCTGACATGTAGTCCATTGAGATGGATTCCTATGGCATGTCGGGAGTAGGCAGAGGGGTGTACATGCCTTGTTTCTTAATGGTCAGTTTGGAAATGGTGCAAGCCATGCAGAACCTAATATATCTACTGAAATCCTGTCGAATTTTCGGCCAATAGAAATGTTTCTGCAACACTAACACTGCATTTTCTATGCCGAAGTTTCCTGCCACCTGAATGTAGTGAGTTTCCAAAATCATCTTCGCTCTCTCACTTGATGGGAGGAAGAGATGTCCCATATGGCACAACAACACATCCTGAAGATGAAATCAATGATAGTTGTGTTTGTGTCCATCATATGGTATGTAGTGGCAAAGTCAGGATCCCTATCGTAGAGTTGGGGCCATATGGAGGTCTCATGTCCACATGAGTGTAACACCATGGTAAGTGATGGAATTGGAGGTCCACTGAGGAAGTCAACAATGTGGTTGGTTCTCCCTATATTATACTTGATGTTGAGATGGAACTGCTGCAAGTATGTGGACCACTTCTGATGGCGGTCATTCTGTAATTTTCCTTATGTCTGCATGAACTGTAGAGGCTTATGATTAGTGTGGATGACTGTCTCCTTCTGGAGAATGTAATGCCTCCACTGGAGGCATGCTTGTACAATGGAGTACATTTATTTGTCATAAGTGAGGTACTTAAATATGATATCTGATAGTGTCTCACTATGATAGGCCACAGGATGTCCATTCTGAGTGAGAATTGTGCCCAAGACATTGTTTGAAGCATTTGTCTCAATCTCAAAAGGATGTTATAGGTCGTGTAATGAGAACACCGGGGAAGAGAACAAGAGTTGCTTCAAATCATTGAACACTTTCTATTGCGATTGGCCCCACACAAAATTTACCTCTCCACCACCCCTGGTCACTTGGCTAAGGGCCCATGCAATGTGGGAGAATCCCAACATGAACATATGATAGAAATTGGCAAGGACTAATAATATCCAAAGCTCAGTGAGTGTGGTCACGGCTGGCCAGTCATGAATGACCTAGATAGTGCATGCCATTCCATTTCTGGTGGTATGTGGAATGTCACATAAATCCTCACGGTTTGAGATTTATGGCCTTACAAAGTTGGAGGACCCTCATATGTCATCTAGAAGCCCCAAAAGATCAAACTAGTCAAAGTGGTTCAAGAGATTTTAAAAGGTATGTAATAAAGTGAAGTAATGAGTGTATTATAATTCAAAGTCAATACAAAATAAATTATTTCAATAATAAATTTAATGGAGAAATTAGAAGTGGGTTAACTGTAAAATAAGGAAAGTGGGGCCAAGTGACCTAGAAGATGTTTTTAAGGAAGCTACTTGGAGAGTATAAATAAGAGGCAACACTCTCTCATTTTAATCACACTTGAACATATTGAATATCTATAGGTGTCTGAGGTAACCAAGGATATCTAAGCCAAAATTCTGAGGGAAGGTGAAGAAAAGAAGGCCAAAATGCAAGGAAGGATAAATTCTTTTGATGGTGCTTTCTAAGGTATGTTATTTACAGGTCATCTAACCATTTTCGCTATAACGTTTTTTCTATAATGATTCAGACTGTGAAATTTCTATGAAATTGAGAAAACATATCCAAGTATCTGTGGTAAAAAATGAAGCTTGTGGGTCATTGTATTTTTGGAGTTACACTACGTGGAAAATAAGGTTTGTGGCTAGTCCTGAAACTAGTCAAAAACAAGTGTTTCGGGTAAAAACGTCATAAATTATTCATAACAGATCAAAATTATGTGAAACTAAATGTGTTGGTTAGGGTACAGTCTCTAGTATGTTGTGTAAAAGTTTCATATCCATTCAACAAATATTCCGTGCGGGGCATGCTCTACAAGGTCTCTCTCTAGAATAAGCCAAAATTCAGAAAGGTATGCCATTTTTGCTATAATTCCTTTTCTAAGAGGTTCCAAGTAGTGACACCTGGAGGAATTGCATAAAACACACTGAAGAACATTTTTTATCAGTTTCAAATCTTTATACATTACAGGTACAAAGTTATGATTACTTCAAGTTAGGGTTGTTGACTAATCCAAAATTAGGCACGTGAGACTAAATACAAGTTTGATGAAAATGATAGTCTCTTGTTGTTGAAGTTAAGGAAGGTTTGTAGGAATGTGATCATATAAACTAGGTCTATTATAGAGCTACAAATCAGATTTGGATGATGAAATTGATGAGGGCTTTTGGTTGAGGTACATGTTGAGTACATGGTTGAGACAAATAGTTGATGAGTTGGCACATACATGAGGTGTATATTTGATGATGTTGGTACATATTGACGAGTCATAGTTTATGATTAGTTGACACATGATTGGTACATACTTGGTATATGGTTGGATGCACTTGTTTATGGTACAGGTTGATTACAGGTTATTTGGTACAGGTTGGTGCATGGTTGATCCACTTGTTTATGGTACAGGTTGATTACAGGTTGAGGTATAGGTTGATGCATGGTTCTGATTTATTGGTACAAGTTTACAATGGTATATCTCACAATGACAGGTTGACATTGGTTCCATCATTCTACTTCTACTTCAAGGTGGCAGGACGGGCAAAGATAGGTGGTTGTAGCCACCTTCCGGTTGTAGCCAGAGAACATAGGGGGTTGTAGCCTCCTTCTAATTGTAGCCAGAGAATTGGGGAGTTGGAGCTTCCCTCAGGTTGTAGCCTGAGAAACTAGGGGGTTGGAGCCTCCTTCCAGTTGCAGCTGGAAAACAAAGGAAGTTGGTGTTTCCAATGAATGCAATTCTTCAAGACATATAAGAAAAAACATTATGTGGTTTTCTCCCAATTTGGGTTTCCACGTAAAACATTGGTGTACTGTGTATGTGTATGTTTTTTCATTTGTTCATTGCTTATTTACTCTGTAGTTATTGAATGATAATGTTTCATTGATATAACACTTGGATTATATGGTTAAAAATGATTAAACTTCTCTATTACTGATTCACCCCCCCCTATCAGTAATCCAACAATTGGTATCAGAGCAGGTTTCTTCAAAAATTAGTTTAACCACTGGAAGGTAGATCATGGAGAGTACCAACTCATATAAAAATGGAATACCACAATTTGATGGACAAAAGTATTCTTTTTGGAGCATAAGGATGAGGACATATATACATGCACAAGGATTTCAAGTTTGGAAATCAATTGTAGATGGATACACAACACCAACAGTTCCACCAACAAATGACAAAGCAGTAAAACTCTATGAGAATAATTCCAAAGCCATAAATGCACTTTTGAATGGTCTCAATGATACGATATTCACCAAAGTTTCACACTTTAAATTCAGTAAAGATATTTGGGACAAGCTTCAAAATATTTATGAAGGAGATACAAAATTCAAAGCAACAAAGCTTCAGACTTACAGAGGTCAGTTCGAACAACTAAAAATGAAGGAAGATGAAGATATCACAACCTAATTCTTACGAGTCGTTGAAACAGTGAATGCAATCATAGGATTGAGAGAAGAAATTGAAGAATCTGTAATTGTTCAAAAGATACTAAGATCTCTTCCTATGAGATTCAACCCTAAGATATCAACACTAGAAGAAAGATCTGATCTGGACTCAATAAGCATGGATGAATTGCATGGAATCTTCACAGCATATGAAATGAGAACTGAGCAGGAAAATCCAGATGTAAAATAAGTAGCCTTCAAGGCATCCAAAAGATCAAAGCAAAAGAAAAAGGAACAAGAAGAATATAGCAGCAACAGTGACGCCTCAGAAGATGATGAAGAAGTGGCCAAATTCGTTAAAAGACTGAACAAGGGAACCAACGATAGGTATAGAGGTAAGCTCCATTTAATTTGTTTTAATTGTGATGGTATTGGTCATTTTTCTAACAAATGTCCTCATAAGAAAAAAGAGAAATGATGAAGGTTACTCAAAAGGAAAACACACATATAAAGGCAAAATAACTACAAAGAAAGTTTTCAAGAAAAGATTATACACCAAAGAAGACATATCATCATTAGATGAAGATGAAGTCAGTGACAATGAGACAGTAAGAGTTCTATTCATGGCAGTAAAAGACTTTGAAAAAGAAGTCTCCGAAGAAGAATATGAAGAAGCTGAAGAAGAATGTGAAGAAGTCGAAGAAGAAATTGAAGAGGCAAAAGTTGACTATTGAGAAGAATTAATGTGTGCCATAGAAGTTATCATAAGAGAAAAGAATAAAAACAAGAAACTACAAGAAGAACTAGACAAGAAAAAGGACACTCAAGAACTAGAACAAATGATCACAAAATTGAAGGTTCAAATAGAAGAAGATAAAAGAATTGAATAAGCACTCAAAGAAAAACTAGAAGAAAATGACAAGATCATTGGAAACTTGGAAGCAGAGGTTGTCACACTAAGAAATGATATTCAAAAGAAAAATATGAAGAATATCTCAAAAGTTATGGATGACATTATCAGCAGTCAAAAATCTCATCTTGACAAGTCTGGACTTGGATACAATCAGATAGAAAAGGGATCAAGCTCCAAAGCAACAGAGCAAGAATCAAATCCAAAGAGCTATGCAAAAACAATCAAAGAGGATAGGAAGATATACAAGGAAGATTATAGGGACACTCCTCCACCAAGAAGATTCAGATTTCAGAATCAACAACAGACAGATAGGCCTCAAGAAGAAGAAGGATTCATAAGAGCACCTCTTTTAAGAAGATATTCAACTCCCAGGTATCAAACTATATTTTTTGGTTTATGTTATGCATGTAATAATTTTGGACAAAAAGATGTGAATTATAGAGCTAACAACAGGAACAGTAACAACTTTGAGAGTTATACACAAAGGGATTATTCAAGGAGACCTCGTGACACACAAAGAAGAAGTTACAACAGGTTTGAATCTTTGAGCACTGAAGTGGAATGTTACAAATGTAACAATTTTGAACACATGGCCAAGGATTGCAGAATGAAAGTCTCTCCTAAAGAACCTCAACAAAATAACAATAGTCATAGACAAGAACCTCAGAAAATGACATGGATAAGAAATCAAGATCAATATAACAATGAAGAATGCACAGTCGCTCTACAAGATAAGTAGAATAAACATGGTTGGTATGTTGACAGTGGATGTTCAAAACACATGACATGTGATAAAGAAAAATTTCTTACATTATGAAAAGAAAAAAATGGATCAGTCTCCTTCGTAAATGATAATTCATCCAAAATCATTGGAGAAGGCACAGTCTGAATTCAGAACAAGAATGAAAAGGCACATAATGTTATACTGGTAGAAGATATGAAACATAATCTTCTAAGTGTGAGTCAAATGTGTGGCCAAGGTCATAATGATCCGGATTATTTTCGACACGTAATGAGAACAGACATATAATAAAGAAATGCACAGAGATATCGCAGATATTCAATAATATAATTTTTTTTTATCAGATATGAAACCATAAACACAGATATACGGTAATACACGATTTCTATTAATCAAAGAAATGTACAGAGACTGTAAAAATACAGAGTGAAAGACTCGCTAGAATGGTGGCGGCTTATCTCTGAGAAGAGATGTGACGGTTGTGCTCATTCGAAATAAGATGATTACAATGAGGATTTAAAGGCCTTTTTACAATAAACAGAGATTCCAAAAACCCCAGACATCCAAAAACCTAACCCTAGGAGATGAAGCACCAAAAGTCATGTGGGCCCCGTTTGGGTAAGTTAGTACATCAACTTCCCGGGGTCGTAACTTTTGCATACGATCTCCATTTTAGGCGTATGATAGCTCGTTGGAAAGGTATCATCGAGGAGTTTCATTTTGGGGGATCAATGATGCCTTCAAAAATTATTGAGAACCTTGATCTCGAAAAACCTTCATTTAGGCCCTCAAAATGACCCCGGAAGTTAAAACCTTGCTAAAAATAGTAAATTGCCAAAATTGCCAAAACAATGTTTTGAGCCAGTTGGAAGAGGTGGGTGGCCATCAATATCCACCTATATCAATCCTCCCTCCTTAGGAAGCAATGGTCTCCATTGTGTTGAGTTCCCGGGGAAGAGGGAAAAACGTTTGCTGGATCTACATCTTGGTGAGCTGCTTGTATTGTTGGAGACATCGCGCTGCTCAGTTTGTGGAAGTATGCCAGGAACCTGTTGAGGCTGAGGTTGTTCAACAAGTCGATATACATGAGAGGACAGTGTGCAAAATGAATCTTTTCACTTTGTTGCAGCCTTGTCGACCTGCTTCTGTTGGATAGAAGGTGCTTGGGGCGAGGCTGTAGTGGTTGCAGTGTCCTACTGTTCTCCTTTTGAAAAGATTGCGAAGAAGCTAAATTTTGCAGTATGAGATACTACCTTGCGGCACTTTTTAGGTGGAACAATAGTCATAACTACCTTTGGTATTTTGTAGAGATGACCCCCCAAAGTAACAATGACACTACGGGGTCGAGACTCATAAACAACATGGCGCTTCCACATATATGGCTGGCCCAAGAGAACATCACAAACATCCAGTGGGGAAACATCACATAATACCTCATCCTTGAAGGGCTGGATGTTGTATGACAATCAACATTGATGGCTGACACAGAGATCTCGTCCTTGGTGAAGCCACCCGATGTTGTATGGCTGCGGGTGTGGTGTTGTCGACAATCCCAACTGTTTGACGACCTCTGCTGAGATGAGGTTCTTCTGGCTTTCGATATCAATAATAAAATGAAGCGGGGTTCCCTTCACCCACATCTGGGAATGAAAAGGCACTCCCCCTCTTCGGGATCTGTTGGTTCTTCTGGTTGAATTGCTGCGGTTGCGACAATAGCAGTGGGGTCTGCGTCAATGATTTGTCCTTTACCAGTATTTTCAGAAACAGATTCTGAATCAGGGTTGGGCTCCTTGTCTTTGGTCTCATCCACCAATGAATTTTTTGAGCGACATTCATCGGTGTTGTGCCAGGGGATTTTGTGGAAATCGCACCATTTTACGGTGTCCTTCTTTGTCTTCCCGTGATCCTTCTTTTCTTATGTCTTGGATTGGTTTTCGGGAGACTGTTTGTTAGGGATGTCTTTTTCATACTTTGGTTGTTGTGGATTTATAGATCCGAAATCCCATTTGTTCTGGTGCTTAAATTTCTGCTCGATTTTAACAACATATCGATAAGCAACACCGAGTGATGAGATGTCCATAAAATCCATTTCAGTTTGGATGTATCTGTGTAGAGCCCCACGATATTTCATAACCAAATGTCGCTCGGAGTCTTTGATACCCAGCTTGGTGGGCAAGGTATGGAAGGTATTAGTGAACTCTGGAATTGCTTGGCCCCTCTCTTGTTGCAGTGTGGTCCATCTCATGTACTGGTCCTCATAGTTTCCAACAGGGTAATACTATTCCTTTACTGCATCCACAAAAAAATCCCAAGTGGGATCGGCCCCATGTATTTCAGACTCCTCTGTGGAACTCTGATCCTAATAAGTTTCCCACCAATGTTTGACATGGGGGAGAGCTTTAAGGAGTGTGAAGGTGATATTTTCTTTGTCGAAAAATTTGTGAACAGAGAAATAACTTTCTAGCAGATTTAACCATTTGTCTAGGGCTTCTACATCTATCTATCCTTCAAATACAAGAATATCAAAATTAACTTGTACCTTGAAAGGCAAGGTGCCTCCAAAGTGGCATCTTGATGAAGATGCATCTGTTTCTATTGGCAAGCGTTGAAGGATGTGGGAAAAATTCTCCATCATTTCATCCCTTTGTCGCGTGAGAGCTTTCTCAAGCAACAGACTGATAGGATCGTCTATTAAGTCATTTTTCTTTTCTTCCACCATTGAGGGTTTCTTGGGTGTGCGAGAGAGATTTTACTCAAGAGAGACAAGCTCGAGACCCAACCTGCTATACTCGGACCTCGTCGGGGACATGCATTGAAAAAAACGATCAAGAACAGCCTGCTCTGATACCACTGATCCGGATTATTTTAAGCACGAAATGAGAACGGAGATATAATAAAGAAATGCATAGAGATATCACAAATATTCAATAATATAACAGAAATGTATCAGAGATGAAACCATAAACACATATATAAAGTAATACATGATTTATATTAATCAAAGAAATGTACATAAACTGTAAAAATACAGAGTGAAAGACTCACTAGAATGGTGGTGGCTTATCTTTGAGAAGAGATGTGACGGTTGCGCTAATTCAAAAGAACATGATTAAAATGAGGATATGAAGGCATTTTTACAATAAAAATGAATGCCCAAAACCCTAGACATCCAAAAACCTAACCCTAGGAGATGAAGCGCCAAAAGTCATGTGGGCCTCGTTTGGGTAAGTTAGTACATCAACTTCCCGGAGTCGTAACTTTTGCATACGATCTTCGTTTTAGGCGTATGATAGCTCGTTGGAAAGGTATCATTGAGGATATTCATTTTGGAGGCTCAATGATGCCTTAGGATATCATTGAGAACCTATATCTTGAAAAACCTTCATTTAGGCCCTCAAAATGGCCCCGGAAGTTAAAACCTGCTAAAAATAGTAAATTGCCAAAATTGCCAGAAAACTGTTTTGAGCCAGTCAAAAGAGGTGGGTGGCCACTGATATCCACCCGGATCACATAAAATTACTTTTGATTTAGAAAAGTGTGAGATAAGAAAAGAAGGTTCAAGGAAATTGGTCGGTATAGCTGCAAGAACTTCAAACAACATATATGTGTTAAGTGAAATTGGAAATGAAAAGTGTTGTCTAGGAAAGGAAGATGAAATTTGGCTATGACATAGAAGAATGGGTCACATGCATTTTGAAAACCTTGTCAAAATCATCAAAAGAGAAGCAATTAGAGAAATGCCCCAGATCACGAAACCGACCAACACTTTATGCAAGCATTGTCAACAAGAAAAGCAAACAAAGACCAGGTTCAAATCAAAGGAATATTCAACAACAAGACCACTAGAAATTGTGCACACTGATCTAGTTGGACCAACTACAACAAAGGGATTAAAAGGTGAAAAATAATTTATGTTATTAGTTGATGATTATACAAGAAAGACTGTTTTCTCAAGAACAAGTCAGAAGCTTTTGAAAACTTCAAGATCTACAAGGAAATGGTTGAAAATGAGATGGATTCAAGAATCAAATGTTTGAGATCTGATAATGGAGGAGAGTTCACTTCAAAGGAATTTATGGACTACTATAGCAGTCATGGAATAAAAAGGCAATTCTCCGTTGCTAGGACACCTCAACAAAATGGAGTTGTTGAAATAAAGAACATGACAGTACAAGAAATGTCTCGAACAATGCTAATGGATTCCAAATTGACATATATATTTTGGACACAGACAGTGAATACAACAGTTCACATTCAAAACATAGTAATGCTCAGAAACAACACTGATAAAACTCCCTATGAGCTATGGAAAGGAAGACCAAAAAATGTGAAGCACTTCAGAGTTTTTGGAAGCAAATGCTACATCAAAAGAGAAGATGGAAGAATGGGAAAGTTTGACTCTCGTGTGGACAAAGGAATACTTGTTGGTTACTCAAGTACAAGGAA
>ML847385.1:0-14027 GCA_009831015.1 Picea engelmannii | reverse complement strand
GTACAAAGTTATGATTACTTCAAGTTAGGGTTGTTGACTAATCCAAAACTAGGCATGTGAGACTAAAGAAAAGTTTGATGAAAATGCTAGTCTCTTGTTGTTGAAGTTAAGGAAGGTTTGTAGGAATGTGATAATATACACCAAGTCTATTATAGAGCTACAAATCAGTTTTGGATGATGAAATTGATGAGGGATTTTGGTTGAGGTACATGTTAAGTACATGGTTGAGACAAGTAGTTGATGAGTTGGCACATACATGAGGTGTATAGTTGATGATTTTGGTGCATATTGATGCATCATAGTTGATGAGTAGTTGACAAATGATTGGTACATAATTTGTACATGGTTGGAAGCACTTGTTTATGGTACAAGTTGATTACAAGTTATTTTGTACAGGTTGGTGCATGGTTGATGCACTTGTTTATGGCACAGGTTGATTATAGGTTGAGGTACAGGTTGATGCATGGTTCAGATTTATTGGTACAGGTTTATAGCAGTATATCTCATAGTGACAGGTTGACAGTGGTTCCATCATTCTACTTCTACTTCAGGGTGGCAGGATAGGGCAAGGATAGGTGGTTGTATCCACCTTCCGGTTGTAGCCGGAGAACATAGGGGGTTGTAGCCTCCTTATGGTTGTAGCCAGAGAATTGGGGAGTTGGAGATTCCCTCAGGTTGTAGCTTGAGAAACTAGGGGGTTGGAGCCTCCTTCCAGTTGCAGCTGGAAAACAAAGGAAGTTGGTGCTTCCAATGAATGTAATTCTTCAAGACATATAAGAAAAAACATTATGTGGTTTTCTCCCGATTTGGGTTTCCACGTAAAACACTGGTGTACTGTGTATGTTTATTTTTGTTTATTTTTTCATTGCTTATTTACTCTGCAGTTATTGGATGATAATGCTTCATTGATATAACACTTGGATTATATGGTTAAAAAGGATTAAATTGCTCTATTATTGATTCACCCCCATCTCAGTAATGCAACAAAGATTGGTATGAAGGAGGAATTGGTGGTACCTGATATTGCCAAGGATTTGTATTCTCCCAAGGATATGGATTAACATTATACCATGGTTGAGGAGACATTTGAGTATTATATGCACCTAAATTTTGAGCAGGACTGAAGTTCAAACTTGTTTGGAAGGGTCTTGGTGCTCCAAGCCTCCTTTGATTGATGAAGTATAGTGATTCCACATTCTCCTCTGATCCTCAAAGTGTAGCCTTCAATATTTTAAAAGAAGGACATTTGTTAGTTGGATGGTTTTCTTCAAAAATACCACAAACATCTATAAGTTCTAGAGGGCACTCATTTCTAGGATGTTTTTTAGTACACTTAAGGAAATAGATAACTAATGCCTTCTTTGATTCCTCCCATTTCTTATTGATCTGCAAAGTATCCATTTTTATGGATAAAAAATGTAAAATATTAGTTTTCATATCTTCTATTAACCCTCCTAATTTATTCTTTATATGAGTTGTAGGGTTAGAATATTGAGGTACCAAACCTCTAGTACTTCTAACTTTGTTTCTTGAGGACATTGAATGGTTCTTGAATATTATTTTGATATCATCATAGTCCAATTGACAGATATCTCCATTGTATAATAGATTCGATGTTTCCATAAAATATTCTCTTACCCCTCTGAGTAAGACAATTTTGAGGGAGTCTTCATCTAGAATAAAATTTTGATCTCTTTTGTAGCTTAGCTAAAATCTCTCTTCAAAGTCTTCTAGAGATTCATCAGGTCCTTGTTTCATTCTAAAAATCTCATCCCTTGTGTCCCTTTCTCTGCAATAGTCTCTATATATTTCATTGAAGGTTTTTTTCATTTGATTACAATTTGTGATACTATTTACTTCCAGGATCATAAACCATCTTAGAGATGAATCAACCAAGGTAGAAGGAAAAAAAATGAGCTTCTGTTCATCAATAGTATAATCATATGTCCTACATATAACTAAAAAATCAAACAAGAAAGTGTGAGGATATTAAAAACAAATCCCATGAAAATGAGCTAATGTAGAAGGTTCAATATTTTTCATCTTGGATTCTCCATTGGATTCCCAAATGGGGAACTCAAATATCTCTTCTTGACCAACCATAGTACGAGGTGAGGGAGATTTTCCTTCCTCTGAAATATTTTCAAATTCTCTATCTTTTGTTTCCAATAAACTTGCAAGTGTTTCATGACCAGTCTATGGATTGCTTGGACCTGTTGTTGGGGTGGGGGGTTTTGGAATTTTTTTTCCTTTCCTATATCTAGGTCTAGTCATTCATGAAATTGCAAGAAAATAAAATTGTTTTTTTTTTTTCTTATATATAATGCAAAAGAGTGTGACAAGGAGCTAACAATACTCACATAAAGTGAAATCACTTGAGATTTTACACTACATAAATCCTATAGTGAGGTTAGCCTTGAGACTGAGGTATATTCTCTACTTCTCCAAGTCACACAAAGGAAAACAAATTCCAATGATATGTGGACTTAGCACCTCCATGGAAACAACACTAAAAAGTGATGGCCCTAGGAATAACAACAATAATATTGTTGTATCCTTGGCTTCTTACTTTACTTTGTCAACCTGGGGTTCGTACAAACTTAAGAGGTGTTGCGCAATGTATACGCAATGTGCATTGACAATAATATAGGTTTGAGACTAATCAAAGGTTGGAATGCATGAATTGGTGCAGGGAATTGAAATGTCAAAGAAAACTGTAAATTATTACTTTGAAGGAAAAACACACCAACTTGAAAGGACAATTAATCTAAATTGTAGAAAAGGAATTTAGTCTAATGGAAGGAAATAAAGCATGATAAACTATAAAGAGAAAAATGAAAGAAGAAGATGAATTCATTCTAGTGTATAACATAACTGAAATTAAAGAAAACGTAAACTAATGCATGAACTAAACAAAATATTTTATGCCTAACCATTTGATCAATAACAAGCCATATGCCTTGTTAATGTTTATTGTTGTTCTTATTAAGAGAAGATTAAGATAAACTGAAATCTAGAACTAAAATAGTCCTACCTGAGGTTTCTATATGAAATTTACACTTTCTATAGGAATTGTGTAGTTTCTACAGGAATTGTGAAGTTTCTATAGGAAACTCCTACAGGAAAACAAAATGAGGCCTAGAAAGATAGTGCAAGTCTTCTGAAGCATCAATAATGATAGACTATAATAAAATGGAATAGATATGAGATTCTTGGCCTTGAGAATACACCCAAGAGTGTTCCAATATGTTGTTGAACCTTTCTATAGGATGTCTGTTGTAATCAACCAGTTAATGACAATCTAACAAAAAACACAATAATCATGCAATACTACTTTAAGCTTAAAAATGAATGAAAAGATAACTAATCACTATCTTAACATGCATAAAAACTAAAGAAATTGCAAGAGGGTCCTTGAGCCCTCCCCAAGAAGCACAATGAACCTTTAAAGAACTCTAATAAGATGAAATTAAGGACATCTTTATTCCATTAACATCAATAGTACATCTCAAATTCACTGAAAATGTATTCATTTATAATATCTTGTCAATATATTTCCAATGCAATTTGAATGGGGTCAAATAGACACCGCATGCAAAAGATATGGCCTGCTGAAGTTAAAGGAAAACATGTAAAAACAATATAGTTTTGACACGTGAACCAATCAAAAGGCAACACGTGGCAAGGTTTGTTTGGTATTTGAACCAAGGTGCATGTATGGTAATCCCCAAAAGTTTGCAATCCTATCTTCAACATGGCACCAAAACTTCACATTCAAATCCACATGTGATCTGAATTGGATCATTATATTATTTTTCATCTATCTCTATTCTTTCAAAGTGGAAAAAAAATGGAGGAATCAACTTGCAAGGTCATTTTAGTGGCATGTCCAAGTTTGGAAAATTGAGGTCCATGAACCTTCCAGAGCCATTTTCAGGCATTAAACAACGTATCTTGGGGTTCTGGTGCTTGTGTCTTGTGCACACCCCATTGACGATGTTCTACACTCCGAGACCTTTGCAATGATGTAGATCATGCATCAATCAGAGCTCATATGAAAAAGTTATGCCTCCTGAAAGTTGACCTACCATGTTGACCAACATGATATGAGAGGATGCCATGTTAGGTCCCCTTACTCATACATATGGGGATATCCACATAAGAAATTTCAAGAAGATTCTAGAAGGTCCAAAACTCTATCACAATTGAGGGTTGAGGAAGTCAAAAACCTGCCCCTAGATGGATATCGGGCTATGTTAAATACTAGACCACTAGGAGGAGAAGGGGTTCCATTCCTTTGCATTGTATCTTGTTCCATAGCTAACATGAACATATAAGAGTGATATTCTATGAGAATAACAAAGGAGGAGAGATTCTATAGAAACCATATAGGCCATAGGTCAAAGGAAACTCTTCATAGAGTGCCTCTTTCTTTGTACTTGCAACATTTCTATACCAGAGAAAAGAGAGCAAAGTAGCCTCACCTTCTACCTGGGTTTTCTCTCGTATTGGGTTTCCTAGGTCATATATTGTGGTCATTTTTGGATGGTGTGAATGTATTTTACTATTCTCTATTTTACACATTTGATCTATTTCATGCATAAGCAGAAAATCAATAACCAAATATTTTGAGATCTAAAGGAAAGTTAACCTTAATAGTAAATATTTTAGTATTTTATCAGATTGTTGTGACAAACTATTCTAGTGGAATATCCATGACAGTTTATAGATCAACAAGTGTGGAGGTTATATTTAAAATACATTTAAAAATCCATTGTGATTCAAAATCCCCATCAATGTGGGATAAATCTCAAAAAACGAGAATTAAAAAACCATATAAAATATGTTCAACCTAACATTGCTATCGTGCCAACCAACAATACCTACATGTATCATATGCCATTAATGAAATCCACAAAGTGCTCCATACACGATATTAATACATATTACATACAACCTGCAATACATTTATATAGTATGGATTCATATTACATAATATATGTGAGATATGTATTATCCCTACAAAAATGAAGGGATGAAGATTCAAGGGGATTCAAACCCTATCCTTTTGTGAAAAAAATTAGTGCCTTAAAACTATACAATGTTCTTGGGAAGTTTTATATAATGAATCAAATTGTATTTGAATGCAGAGACAAAAGACCCTTTAATGGGAAAATAGGAAAGTTGTGTTTATTGTTGTAGGAAGAAGCCATTGAAGGTTGGGAGGCTCGTGCTATTGTCTTCCTAGATAACACTAGTGACTCTTTTGCAAATGGAAGACCATTATTTGATGTAAATAGATGAAATGTTGTACTTTGCATCATTTTTAATGGATCAGTTCTTTGATTGAAGTGGACCCGGAGACGTAGCCCAGGTGGGGTGAAGTTTGTTATCAACTTGCTGAGTATTTTCTATGATTATTTTTGTTCTATTCTCAATTTCAATTTTTTTAATTGTTGTCTTTAATTTATTTAAGCCACATGTAATGAAATTATGGGAAAATTGAGAATCTTTGTATAAGAATTCAAATTAGTGTAATGAAGTACTTTGGCACTAATTTTGGATCAAGTTTGTTATTAAAGCAATTTATCAAGGATACATTGATTTGGATTTGCACAAGCATTGGTATGTAATGCTAAATAGGTATAAGCTCAAGTGTGGAGAAGGTTCACTTGAAGAGTACACTCCTAATATTTATATGAGACATGCATTCCAATGACAAGCAAATGAACCTGAAAGGGGAGAAAACCTCATTGAGTTTAAAAGAATATTTTGGAAAGATTTTCTCGACATGAAAAACATGGTGGAAGAGTTATACAAAGAATGAAAGAAGAAGTAAGAAGGCCCAGGTCAAGGTAAATGATAAGGAGGTGGTGATTATCATCCTCAAACTCCCCCATCTCCATCCTCTCCTTCAAGTTCAAGTTCCTCCTCATTTCCACAGAGAAAGAAACCAAAGAAAGTTGATTCTAATTTGCCTTTGTTAAAATTAGATGTGAAATTTGATTTTCCAATGTATAATGGAGAGATTAATTTGGAGAAGTTGGATAATTGGATCAAGAAAATTGAAGTATATTACAGGGTTCAAATAATTGTGGATGAAGAAGTAAAAGTACAACTAGATACTCTTCGACTCGAAGGCACATCATTGATCTAGTGCGTGAGTAAGACTCAAGAAGAAATTCTTAAGAAAAGTAAAATGATATCTTCTTGGTATGAATTCATAGTTGCATTAAAGAAACAATTTTATCCTTTAGAGTATATGCAACAAGCAATAATGGATTGGTAGAATATAAGGCAAGGTAGAGGGAAAAATTTGCAAGAATATACTCAAGAGTTTAGAAAGAGGGCATTAAGGTTGGACATTCCTCTCTATATACAAGATATGTTTTTGAAGTATATTAGTGGGTTGCATAATTATTTGAGACATACTATTATTATGTTTAAGCCAAATAATATTTATGAAGTTTGTGTCCAAGACACTCATACCGAGTCAAGAGGAAATAATGTCTAGGACAATGTCTCAAAGAAATCATTTTCGCTAGTTGCAGGAAAAAACCAAGGAAAGGGTAAAATGAAATGAACAACCACAGTGAAGAAAGAATATGAGAAGCCTTCATGTTCACATTAAAAAAAGGAAGGACATGATGATTCCAAGTGTTGGAAACTTCATGAAGAACTAAGACCAAAGAATTTATGGAATAAGAAGTGTAATAAGAATACCACTATTACTGTTGGAACACTTTTAAAATAATAAGTCTAAAACATTAACCTGTTTATTTTTACTTCATCTCAAAATCGAACTTCAATAATAAATCATTTTGGTCTTCTATCCTTAACGAGTACACAAGGTCCATCGTCAATACAACTCTCCCATCGATCGAACGTTTCCCCTTTTCTCAGATGTTTTGGAGCCGCCTGGTTGTTATAAAGGTCAAGCCTCTAGAGGCTGCTTTGGAGTTTCAGGTTTCGAAGTTTCGCGCTTCAGGAGTTTCATCATGTAGGAACTCCAAAGTCTCGATATCCGAAGAGTGTTTGAGGAATCCTAGTCACGATATATGTGTACCCCTCTAAGCTTTGACACATCATTACGAGTAGTGTCCTGTCGAAACATCCATAAATTTGTTTTTCCGACACCCGAAGAACGTAGATAACAAAAAGACAAACCCATTTTAAACAAGTTAATCTCAACTAATACTTAATTAAATAATTTTTCAATTTCAGAGTTTGGATATTTTCCATCCACTGCACTCAAATATCACGAAGCACGAAACCTCGAAATAGTTGAAGATAAGAACGATTATTTACTGGATAAAACATGATTACAATTAATTAATCACCTCGCGATTTTTCATTTCAGGGATCCTATCTCGCGCAACTACCAAAATCCTGAGGTCCGGAAATCTGAAAAAACACTTAACGATAAATGTGATTAACTAATGCATTAATGAATATTATATTGTGATTGCTTTTTTGCTGAATCATAGCTTGGGTAAATTCAAATGTTATTTGTCAAAACTTCTGATCGTGAACCACCAGACATTAATGAAATTAATAATCGATCTACAACAATCATTTCAAATAAGATCTCCGACCACCGCCTAAATATTTTCATTAAGGAAAGTGAATGCACTGTCAGTAAAGTATTCATAACTCAACTCATTTAGGGGAAAAATATATTGAAGTTTGAATTTCATTTGTGTTTTCACAGAAAAGAAAGTTTGAGCAAGATAAGAAGTTTGTTCATTTCCTATAACAGGTAACAAAGTTTTGAACTCGTGATATCATGGCTCCACGGAAAACAACTAAAGCATCTGGTGAAATCTCAAACCTAAACACATATGTCTTATCAGACATGTTGCCCACAACCATAGATACCATGAAAAATTGGATGCAGGTATTCGATATTCTACAATACGAATTGATCAACTACCCAGATGATTCAGGCGATGAGGTGACTGAAACCCAGGCTACGAGATACAAATATGTTTCTCAATCAGCGCTGCATAAAATAGCAACGCGGCCTAGTCTCATGCCTTATAATGATATGATTGGTTGGGCACTAGAGAACGTCGACCTCTCGACTAGGAGTATCTGCAATTTGCAAAAGGTTGCACTTGGGTCATTTCAACCAGAGCATCTCTAGGTGATGTAAAAATTATCCCCAGTTCCCAATTACATTTATAATGCCACCTTCTTAATGGACTTCAACAAAAAAGAATGTGTGCAATATAGAAAGAACCTACCTGACTTGATCAAGGATTGGCGTTCACGTCCTAATAAATTTAGAGCAGATACCCATGTCATGTATGTTGTTACCTCATTAGAGCCTCACATGATGTATGTAGCCATGATGTTATGTCAACTTTTTAGAAATAAAAAATGTGCTCATTTCTTATTACCATGGGTGTCAATCATGCATACGGTAGCAGAGGGGTATTCCTTTGATTGGGCCAAAATATTGTCAGACAATTTGGTCAAGGAAATAAAAAAATATCAGTCATTGAAAGCCAAAGGGAAACCTGCCCCATTTTACATGTCTTCCTATATTATGGATGTCATCTATTTCACGACGCCATTTCCTTTGATGGAATGGAGCTGGACTTCGACCAATGCTGAACCAATACACTTCTATCACTCCAAGTTGTGGGAGGATACAAAAAAATATTTCTTCTATGAAATATGTAACTACGTGGTGGTGTCGATGCATATTGCTATATACAGGTGCCCACCTCCCAGGATTTTCGACAATATAGTGACCAACCTGGGAAAAATAACAGATTGGTACATTGAAGAACATTTCTCTTATATCAGGGTTTTTGGATGTTCCGTCCCCCTGCATGCCTTACCCAAGTTTCTGCCAAATCAATTGGTGTGCAGAGAGGTAGCACATCAAACTGTGCTGGGAGGAATCAATAAAGAACTAAAGGAAACACAAAAAAAAGTATGGCTTGCCTTTCCTTTGCAGGTTGGTATGTTCATGCTGTCATATTTCAGCCACTCAAAGGTAGAGGCTGCAGCCCTGGAAGACATTAAGCTTGTTAATATTGAATTCAAGAAACACGATCCCCATAATACCATGGGAAATCACATGGCTCATTAAAATATGAAAAGATACGAGCATGAAGACTCCCCACAGGATGAGATATTCCAAGGAGCAAGATCTTATCAAGAAGTGTTGATCCGAGTCTGAACTCTAGCTCCAGAAGAATTATGTGAGTTCTATAATTTTCAAAGGCACCAAAGAAATAGCATGCCTAAAGTCTTATAGGGAGGATCCCCAACATATCCATCCACACAAGAAGTTGCAACCCAGAAATTAGAAACAGGAAGTTCCAGTGGATGAGACATTCAGGAAAATTCAGAGAAAATAGAGGTTATGACATAGAAAGAAAATACTACATCATCAAATCCACCAGATGATCAAACTAAAGCTCAAGCTGAAGCTTTGATAAAAAAGGGTGAAGAGAAATCACTTTCCACACCAGAAAAATCGGCTATTAACACAGTAGGGAAACAACCATCCGTCGAGATAGGCAACCCTATCAAATCGGTCACACCTTTACAGTCCAGTAGGGGGAGCCCAAATGTCAAAGTCGTTTTTATAGAGGATCTCACTCCTATTTTGGTTGAAGAAATGACCCCTTCTGACTTCTTCTACAACAAGAGGAGGAGGGTTGTGGTAAAAAGATAAACGAACCAAAGGGAGAGTTCAACTATCAAAAGGAACAAAGTGCTATCTGATGGTCAGGCCTTAGAGGAGGCAAAATTTTCTATGGAAGTGGAAGACACATTAGGAGATTTTGCCACAACAAATCAATGTTCAGTTGGGAATATAACAAAACAACTGAATCAAAAATATATGTCAGTGAAACAACTGCAAAAACACATAAAGACTGTGGAACAGAGTGTGATAAATGAGATGAATACAGGTTTTGAGAAAATCAGATCTTGTGACAGACAAGAAATCCAGTAACTCAAAATCAGTCTTGATGAAATGGATAAAAAATCACAGCCAAGTAGAGAACTGACCATTCAACAGGAAGAGTTGGTTAAACAATTGCAGGCTAAAGTAAACTTGACTGAGGACACGACAGTGGATATGGAGATTTTCCAAGCCCAGGCATTGGAGATGCATGAGAAGTTGGAATCAACCCAGTAAAACCTTTTGACTAAAGTAGAAGTTGTTCAAAACTATTATTCAGTGGCAGAACATTCTTTAAATAACATTAACCTAAAGGAGAGAGAGGCCATTGCAGATTGAGTTACATTCTAGGAGGCTGTTTTATCAGCAATAAAGGATGAAGTAGCCAGGGCCACTAGATTCTCTCTTTCAGAGCAAACTCAAGGCGATATAATATTGAAAACTTGGGAGACCAATTTAGTTGAAATTAAAAGGTTAGCCTGGGAAGTGGAGAAATATTGTGAAGAGGCATGTTCCTCACTCGACAAAGAGTCATTGGACATTGAAATAGATAGTATCTCTGAATCCCTAGGGAAAAATGATATTGAAAAGAATCAACTTCATTCCAAGACGAGCATGGAAGAAGCCCGGTCCACAATCTTGCAATTGAAACAAATTGACATTATCCAAATTAATAAGTGGATAGTCATTCCTAGTCCGTGACTACATTCTAAATCTTTAGAAGCTAAGAGAATGGAAGATAGTCTGCCTCACATAAAAAATAAGTTATATACTTTTGAGGTGAATGAAACAACATAGCCTTCTAGATTGGTGGTGTAGTTCGTAGGAAGATGTGTTCAGTGTGTCGAGCAAGGAAAAACCAACACATTTGGGAACAAATGAGACAACGTGTGCATACCATTTACATAGGTCATTATTAGAGGCCAGTTGCTTCTGAGCTGGAGGACAAGAAGAAGAAACATCTCTGCCAACAGGCGAAGAGACAAAGAATGTGCGAATGAAACTCTTCAAATTTCGCATATTGTAATATTTAATGTTTTTGAATTAGGAGAATTCCAACCACTTAGGGTTGAGATCATTTTTGTATAAATACATAGGTTGAATACTTAACACAGGCCGCCTCTTGCTGAATTTAATAGTGAGAACTCTCCTTTTGTGAGAATTAATACAAGTGAAAACAAGGATTCCAATTTTTGTGCAGTTTGAGTTATGTTTTCCTCTTGTATTCCATATTTCTAGTTTCCCTTATGTTATTCCTTGATAAGTGAGTGATTGCAATTTATTACTACTACTACTGTAGTCACATTTTATCGGTTGTTTGATAAGCAAGCAATTTTTCCTCTGTATTTTCTATAAGTATATACAAGACCTGTGAGCTACTTGGATTACTGTATCTCATATCCTTTCAAGGGTGCATTCTTTAATTTCTTCTACTGTGAACAATGTAAGATTCAACTTGCATTGATGCCTCCTTTTTTTTAACAATTTTGTAAGTTTCCCTCACATCATTTGATTTTATAAATCGACTCAGGCGACAAATTACGACCTCTATCCTGTTCTGTCATTATTTTCATTTGAGGATTAATTCTTATATAACTAACGGAAGAAAAAACACATTTCAAAAACATCCCTTTATATTTCTGATGCCTGAGATTATTCTTTAAGCCTTAGTTTTAATCTTGGGAACAACAACTACAATCCAATAGGATCTTAGATCAGATTTAGATGATGGAACCAAGATCATCACCATGGGAATACAAGGTGTATATTATTCTTCTAGTTCTAGTTCTAATACTTATTCTTTAAAAGCTAAAACTATGCATGATGATATTAAAATAGGCGATCTATTCCATATTAGATTCATCTCAAAACATACAAAGATTGATATACTCTTTGGTAGTGGTTTGCAAGATAATATCATTTATGAATAAATTTTTAAGACATTGGGAATTAAAATTGAACCTCATCCAAAACCATGTTCTTTAGGATGGTTACGTGGAGATGTTAAATTATAGGTATCCAAACAATGTAAGCTTAGATTTGCAATCATCTCTAAGATCACTAATGAGGTAGAATTAGATGTGATACCACTTGATATTTGTGGAATTTGTTTTTCAAAAGTCCTTATTTGTATGATAGGAAAACTATATTCTACAAGGAGGATATCAAGTATCATCTTGCAAAGGATGGGATTGAGTATATCATAAGATCCCATCATGAGAAAATTAACTTGTCTCTTGTTTCTATAGGACGAATGAAAAGGCTTGTAAATGCAAGAAATTTTTTTGCACTCATTATTGTAAAATCTAAGAATGATGATAAATCCTAAGATTTTAAAGGGTGTGATCCTAAACATACAGATGAATTAGTTAGTATTATTTCTAAATATGATGAAGTGTTTCAGGAACCAAAAGGATTACCTCCAAGGAGAGAGATACAACATGAGATATAGTTGCAACAAGATTCACCTCTTCCTAACATTGGCATGTACATGTTATCAGTGATTGAGAATGAAGAAATAAATAAGAAAGTTCAGGAGTTTCTTGAGAAAGGAGTCATCCGACTAAGTACTTATCCATGGAGATTGACCATTGTGTTGGTACCAAAGAAACATGGTACATGGAGAATGTTTTTGGATTTCCAGGAATTGAAGATAATTATGGTGAAGAATAGTTACCCTCTTCCTCATATTGATGATTTGTTGAATCAATTGAAAAATGTAACTTATTTCACTAATTTAGAATTAAAAAGTGGTTATCATCAAATAAGGATTTTTGAACGTGATATTTGGACAATTGCTTTTAAAACAAAACAAGGTCTATTTGATTGGTTGGTTATTCCCTATGGGATTTTTAATGCTCCTGCCACTTTCATGCAGGTTATAAATGATGTATTATGGTCATTTATATATGATTTTGTAATAGTATACTTAGATGATATATTTATTTTCAGTAACAATTGGGAATATCATGTAGAACATGTTAGGAAAATATTAGATGTTTTTTAAAAAGGATAAATTGTGCCTAAAGATGTCAAAATATGAATTTGAGAAACCACCTTTAGTTTATTTGGGCTATATTGTACGGGGTGGTGAATTGAAAATTGATCCCTCTAAAGTTGAAGCCATTATGAAGTGGCCTAAGTTTAATAATGTAACAAAATTTAGAAGCTTCCTGGGGGTAGTCTAGTATTGGAGGAAGTTCATTGCTAACTTTTTGTTTATTGCATCTCCTTTACATGATTTGAAAAGTACTAAGTAGGTCTTTCAGTGGGGAGGAAAACAACAAAAATCCTTTGAGACTTTGAAAGTGAAGATCAATAAAGCCCTATTTCTTGCATTGCCAAATTTACAACAACCATTTGAGATAGAAGTCGATGCAATTGATTATGCCATGGAAGTAGTGTTAATACAAAGGAGGAAGCCATATTGTTACCATTCCGAGACCTTCACTGTTGCAGTAAGAAATTATCCTAATTATGAAAAAGAATGGTATTCTCTGGTTCATAGTGTGAAGAAATGGAAACACTATTTGATGGGTAAAGAGACAATCATCCATACAAATCATTAGCCTTTGCAGTATCTCCAATCACAAACCAAGCTAAAACAGTCATGTCATTTCCGGTGGATGGGATTCTTGCAACAATTCCATTTGGTCATTACGTATAATAAAGGTATATAAAACAAGTTGTTGATATGTTATCAAGACATTTTGATGATGCATCCATTGTTTTACAACATAGCTCTTTAGCTCATGAATTTTACATTGAACAATATGCTAGAGATGAATACTTTAAGGATGTATATGAAACAATAATCCTTGGTACTAAAGTGGAAGAATTAGATTATCAAGTACATGAAAAATTTATATATCATCTTGGTAAATTATGTATTACATGAGATGAAAGAGTGCATATAATCAGAGAAGTACATACTTCTCTCATTTCCAATCATTTTGGAGTAGGTAAAAAAGTACCTCAGTTATAACACTATTGTTATTAGCCTCAGATGTATGAAACTATAGCCAAATATGTAAAAGGATGTGCCATGTGTGCCAATAGCAAACCAAGTAACATAAAATTGGGTTTGTATATGCCACTTCTT
>ML847384.1:19968-34727 GCA_009831015.1 Picea engelmannii | reverse complement strand
TGTCGTCCCCAACCCGTTGTTCCCTAAAAAATTTGGGAGTGCATTCTAGCCGTCCTAGGTGTTGATGATTGCAGCTTCGTGAGACATTCTCCAGGTCGTACTCCTCGATGGACTGAGCTGGGTTGACCTGTGATGATACTCCTTGATGGACTGAGTTGAGTATGACACTTATTGATGGACTGATAAGTTGCATTGGGTTGGTGCCCAACGACCCTTGGGTTGTAGCCCATATGGTTGGAGTATTGTACTGGGTTGGTGCCCAATGACCCTTGGGTTGTAGCCCATGTGGTTGGGATATTGTACTGGGTTGGTGCCCAATGACCCTTGGGTTGTAGCCCATGTGGTTGGGATACTGTACTGGGTTGGTGCCCAACGACCCTTGGGTCGTAGCCCAAGTGGTTGGGATACTGTGGGTTGTAGCCCATCGTCCCTTGTGGACACACACTATGTGGTTTTAACCCTAGTGTATTCTAGTGGATTGTAGCCCCTAGACGAGATGAGAAGGTCCACATTGGTTGTAGCCATGTGTGACGTGATGGAGAAGACTTTCACTGTGACGTCAAGAGAAGGAAGAAGGCCCATGCCTTGTGCAGAAGACTCAAAGGTTCAAGTCGGCCTTGTTGAGAAGCACCACTTGGACGTGACAATTCACATGTTGGACTTGTATATATAGGAGAGCTATCTCCCATTTGTAGACATCACTTGGATATCATTCTCTCTTGTGTATTTCACTCTATTAGACTAGTGCGCTATCTTTGGAGTTGTAGCGCCATTCTTCTTTCTTCTCTTGGACGAATATTATAGTGAAAGGTTGCTGGGTTTTCTTCCCTTGTGGAGAAGGGTTTCCTAGGATACAATTCTTGTGTATCTTGTGCATGGTGTTCTTCTTGTGATCCTAGTTATTTACTGCAGTTATTGTATATGGTTTATGCTTCAGTTATGCTTCTGCTAATGTGAAATGATAAAGAAAGTTAATGAAATTGAACAAGCATAAAATTCTAACATGGTTTCAGAGCAGTGTTCTTGAAGAATCCATCTGCACAAGCTCGCTAGCCTTCTTCTGCAGCTCGCTACCCCTTCTGCAGTGCGCTACCCCTTTTCTGCAGTTCACTAGGGTTTGACTGCAGCTGCACATTTCCTTGTCAAGCTCATTGAGCACTAATCCTTAGGTCGTTGGGACAAATTCCACCATAGATCAATGCGCCCTACCCTAGTGCATCCCCTGCAACTCTCAGATTGCAGATTGGAGAAGTTTGAATTTTTTGTATTTTTTCGGTCCTAGGGTTTTTGTAGCCACGGTGACAAGTGTTCCGATGGAAGATAGGCTTGATGGAGCCTCTAACTTCAACTCTTGGAAGTCTAGGCTACTCATCACTCCGAAAGAGAGTGATCTGATGAAGTTTGTGGAAGAGGCTGTGCCAGAACCAGATGATGCTTCAGAGAAGTCTTAGTGGAAGAAGAATGATGCAAGAGCTAGAAGGACCATTATCTACTCTGTGAGAGACCACTTGATTCTGCACATCTCCAAACCGAAGACAACTAAAGAGATGCTTGATGCCTTGAAGAAGTTGTTTGAGAGCAACAACACCAACATAACCATTGCCTTGAAACACCAGCTTCAGAACGTCAAGATGACTAAGGCAGATACAATTGCTACCTTCTTCATGAAGATATCTGAGATCAGAGATTAGTTGGGCACCATTGGAGAGATCATCTCAGACAGAGAACTTGTCATGTTGACTCTTAATGGTTTTCCAAGCCATTGGGAGCCATTCATTCAGAGTATTAGAGGGTGATCCAAATTGCCTAAGTTTGATTGGTTATGGGTAGATTGTACTCAGGAGGAGACCAGACTTGCAGCTAGAGGTGTGCAAGGTTCCCATCATGTTGAAAGTCATGCCCTTGCCTCTCATGCAAGGAAAGGCAAAGGAAGAGGAAGAGGTTCCGACAAACCATTCAAAGGAGGAAAATCCATACCGGCTCCTGAGCATAAAAAGAAGGATCTTTCAAAGATTCAGTGCTTCAAATGTGAGAAGTTTGTCCACTATGCCAGACATTGCCCTTTGTGGAAGAATAGAAAGCAGCATGCCTCCACCGCTGATGTTGACCGAGAGCCACCCTAGAAGAAGTCAAGGAAATCAAGCAAGGACGTTGAGGAGTTCTTCTTCATTTCAACCCTCTCAGGTATGATTCCTACTAGTAGTGATATCTGGTTGATTGATAGTGGTGCTTACAGACATATGACTGGATATAAAGAGCACCTTACAGATCTAGTAGAGAAAGACTCTCAGTTGCATGTTGTACTTGGTGATGATGCCAGATATACTGTGAAGGGATCTGGGGCCACTTCCTTCCAGTTAGACTCTAGTACCCCGCTTCATTTGAGTGATGTATTGTTTGTACCGGGGATGAGAAGGAACCTTGTCTCTATTTCAACCTTGGAGGACAAAGGCTACAAGGTTGCCTTCTCTGATGGAAAGGTTCTTGCATGGCACAAGAACTCTAGTATGGAATCAACCCATGTGATTGGTGTTCGAGAAGACAATTTGTACAGATTGACAGTCCGACCAGTTCAGGCCCTGGTGCATGATTCTATCAGTCCGAGTGAGTTATGGCATAGGAGACTTGCTCATTTACCTTATAGAGCTCTTCCCACTCTGGGGAAGATGGAGTCGAGTCTTCCACAGCTCCGTGTTGAGCATGATGGCATTTGTAGAGGTTGTGCTCTTGGCAAGAATGCCAAGGGGTCTTTTTCGAGCAGTGACAATAGATCCAAGGGGATTTTGGACCTAGTGCATTCAGATTTGTGTGGGCCTATGACAATTGCTTCTTTGAGTGGATACTTATACTATGTGATCTTCATTGATGATTACTCCCGAAAGACTTGGATTTACTTTTTGAAGTCCAAGGAATCTGAAGAAGTCTGTGGCAGGTTTCAGGAGTAAAGAGCACAGATGGAGAACCTGACCGGAAAGAAGTTCAAGATATTGAGATCAGATAATAGAGGAGAGTACACCTCCAAGGGTTTCTGTGATTTCTGTGTTGAGGCAGAGGGATCAAGAGGGAGTACACTGTTCCTTACAATCCCGAGCATAATAGGGTTACAAAGAGAAAGAACATGTCTATTGTTGAGGCAACTAAAGCGATGATTCATGATCAGAGTTTGCCTATGTTTCTATGGGTAGAGGCATCCATGACCGCCATGTATGTTTAGAACAAGAGCCCTCATAAGATTTTGAAGAATATGACTCTCGAGGAGGTCTTCACCGGAGTGAAGCCTGAGGTTGGACACTTCAGGATATTTGGGTGTCTTGTTCACATTCACGTACCCAAGAAGAAAAGGACGAAGTTAGACCCTTCAGGCAGGGTACATTTTTTGGGTACAATGAGTCTTCGAAGGCATATGAGATCTACATCCCAGGTCAGAGATAGATTGAGGTGAGCAGGGATGTTTCCTTTGAGGAGGAGTTAGCCTTTAGGAGATCTAGAGGATCTCACATGGATATTGATAGTGAGAGGCAGGAGGAGATGGTATCTTCTCCCCCTCACCCTTCAATAGTTCAAAGGGAGCCAGTTGAGCCCATGGAGATAGTTGAGCCTGCTGATCCAGTTGATCCTGTAGATCCTGTTGATGTTCCTAGAGATGTTGTAGTAGGCTGGAAAAGGTCTGCATGGGTTCGTCAGACTTTGCAGGGGGCAGAGGGACATGCAGCTCCTCGTGGTACTTTCAGAGAGAGCAAGAGACCTCAGAGATTCTTGAGCTATGTTTTAGCGATTAGCCACATCATTGATTATGAGATTTCCTGTTATGAGGAGGCATCTAGTCAGCAAGTCTGCAGAGATGCCATGATGGAGGAGTATCAGTCCATCATGAAGAATGATGTGTGAGATATTGTTTCGAGACCTGAGGGGAAGTCTGTGGTGACTTCCAAATGGATCTATAAGATCAAACATGCAGCTGACGAGAGCATCAAGAAGCACAAAGGAGATTTATGGCTAGAGGATTCTCTCAGGTAGAGGGTGTTATCCCCATTTTGTGGGATAACTAAGGAGATCATGTCTCGAGGCCCTCAGGTTGTAGATATGGAGTGCTGAGAGACTACATGACCAACGGTGTCCACTTGCACATACGGAAGCCCGCTCTATCACCACATTCTGATCCATTGTCAGCGCATCCACCACACCAGCTAGCTTCTGGAAGGCAAATGGGTCTTGCTCCATACGGTACAAGTCAGGTATTGTGGCAGGTAATCACCCTAATATTTAAGGCATTTAAACATGTTGTATTTGAGCTACTTTTGATTATAGAGCGCTTGCTTGGACATTATTCTTTTGACTCTGTTTCACCTTGTTGAGTGTCATAGATTTCCTAGTAAGTGGCTGACCTTTGGGGAAGGTTTGTGACTGGGGGTCTCTTGAGGGGTTGTCGTACTGTTCCCTACCACTTTCCGCTCATTACATTCCCATCATTTGATTTTAGTGACCCAAGAAGGGCATGCACCTCATTTCATGGGAAGAAGGGGCTGAAGGCCTAGAGGGATTGATGTTGGCTAAAAAGATAAAAGCCTAAATATAGACCTTCCAGATGCTTTGCCTAGGGATCCCCGAGAAAGCAATGAAATGTTTCTCTGTAAGAAAAGGGGGACCTACAAAAATAAATGATAGTGAATGCTTAAGGGGTTAGTTGGGGGATGGGAGGTCTCATCAAGAGTTGGCCTATCATGATCACATGTATTTAGCGGTATGACATTACCATCATCTGGTCACCAAGTCAGGCTAATGACTCTCAGTTACACAACTGAGAGAAAGGGGGTCTCATCATGAGCTAGCCTTCTCATTTCCGCGAGGTATTTGTGAATAACATTGTCGTTATCTAGACACCAAGCCAGGACAATGGCCTTCAACTTGTTCCTTAAAACATGAAAGAAATAAAGAATGGCAAGAAGATGGGCTTGGAAAAAGTGCATCGCAAATGAAGGTACCACACACCCTCTATAGAGGCACCCATAAATGAGATAATACAAGCCCTTGTATGTCATGAAACTCATCGACCTATGAATTCTACACCCCTTCCACCTTATCATCCACTACATGACCTTGAAAGGCCATCCTTGGGAGCATCCCCTACTTGAGGGCTTTAGTCTACCCAATAGGACCTTTATGACACCCCTCCCATACTTAAACTTGGTCAATTGTATAGGGTTTTTAAGCATTTGTTTAATTTGATGAGGTAGTTTTGATGCACATGTTTAGGTGCCTTGCTTATTAGATGAGGAAATGATCTCTCCTGTTGTTTGGTACACCTCCATTCGGACGATCATTTCCCTTGCTTCAACCATTGGGTTGGAATCTACATCAGATGGATGTGAAGACAACCTTCCTCAATGGAGAGATTGAGGAAGAGGCGTACATTGAGCAACCGGATGGTTTTGTGATTCATGGGAAGGAGTCCCATGTGTGCAAGTTGAAGAAGGCCATGTATGGACTCAAGCAGGCACCTCGAGCTTGGTATGCGAGGATTGATGGATACATGATGAGTCTGGGTTTCAACAAGAGTGTTGCTGATGCCAACCTGTACTATAATATTGTTGATGGTGAGTCCCTGATTCTGATCCTGTATGTTGATGATTTATTTCTCACTGGAGCAGAGCGTCTCATTGCTTGGTGCAAACACGAGTTGGCCTCTGAATTTGAAATGAAGGATCTTGGCTGATGCACTATTTCTTGGGACTAGAGATGCGACATAGAATTGATGAGATCTTCCTAAGTCAGGGGAAGTATACAGTTGAGATTTTGAGGATATTTGGGATGTTGGACTGTAAGTCCATGGGATGCTGGATCCTACCGTGATTCATTGCGATAACCAGAGCTGTGTGAAGCTCTTAGAGAATCCAGTATCTCATGACAGATCGAAACATGTTGAGATCAAGTATCATTACATTCGAGACATGGTGTTGAGGAAAGTAGTAATGGTGCAGTACCTTCCTACAGATGAGCAGATTGCAGATGTTCTCACCAAGCTCCTTGCCAAGTCGAAGTTTGAGATCTCCTGTGATAAACTTGGAGTTGTAGAGAATGCCCCTCTCGCTGAGAGGGAGTGTTGATGATTGCAGCTTCGTGAGACATTCTCCAGGTTGTACACCTCATTGGAATGAGCTGGGTTGACCTGTGATGATACTCCTCGATTGACTGAGTTGAGTATGACACTCATCGATGGATTGATAAGTTGTACTGGGCTGGTGCCCAACGACCCTTGGGTTGCAGCCCATGTGGTTGGGATATTGTACTGGGTTGGTGCCTAACGACCCTTTGGTTGTAGCCCATGTGGTTGGGATATTGTAGTGGTTTGGTGCCCAACGACCCTTGGGTTGTAGCCCATGTGGTTGGGATATTGTACTGGGTTGGTGCCCAACCGCCCTTGGGTTGTAGCCCATGTGGTCGGGATATCGTACTGGGTTGGTGCCCAATCGCCCTTGGGTTGTAGCCCATGTGGTTGGGATATTGTACTGGGTTGGTGCCCAATGACCCTTGGGTTGTAGCCCATGTGGTTGGGATATTGTACTGGGTTGGTGTCCAACAACCCTTGGGTTGTCGCCCATGTGGTTGGGATACTATACTGGGTTGGTGCCCAACGACCCTTGGGTTGTAGCCCAAGTGGTTGGGATACTATGGGTTGTAGCCCATCATCCCTTGTGGAAGCACACTATGTGGTTGTATCCCTAGTGTATTCTAGTGGGTTGTAGCCCCTAGACGAGATGAGAAGGTCCACATTGGTTGTAGCCATGTGTGATGTGATGGAGAAGACTTTCACTGTGACGTCAAGAGAAGGAAGAAGGCCCATGCCTTGCGCATAAGACTTAAAGGTTCAAGGCGGCCCTGTTGAGAGGCACCACTTGGACGTGATAGTTCACATGTTGGACTTGTATATATAGGAGAGCTATCTCCCATTTGTAGACATCACTTGGATATCATTCTCTCTTGTGTATTTCACTCTATTGGACTAGTGCGCTATCTTTGGAGTTGTAGTGCCATTCTTCTTTCTGCTCTTGTATCTTCTCTTGGACAAATATTATAGTGAAAGGTTGCTGGGTTTTCTTCCCTTGTGCAAAAGGGTTTCCCAGAATAAAATTCCTTTGTATCTTGTGCATGGTGTTCTTCTTGTGATCCTAGTTATTTACTGCAGTTATTGTATATGGTTTATGCTTCAATTATGCTTCCGTTAATGTGAAATGATAAAGAAAGTTAATGAAGTTGAACAAGCATAAAATTCTAACACTAGGGACACATGTCCTTATCCTCGCCATTCCCTCATCTCAAAAACTAGTGCAACATAGATTATTCATGGTTCCAACCTATTAGGGTGGATAATTTTTTCCTTCAAATACAGACAAAAAAGCCCCCACCAAATAAATATGATAGATATGGAAAAACAAATTTTAAAATAAAAAAATACAATATTTTAACATATAATTTAAGATAATACTACCCAAATCAGTGAAAATGATGAACATCTCCCATGATGATGAGAGAAAATATCACTTGAACCATGAATAGTCCAATAATTTTCACCTTCAAATACAGACCAGAAGACAATCAACCAAACAAATACTATAGATATGGAAAAGCGATTTTAAAAATATGAATCTAATAATTTTACCTATAACTTATGATAACATTATCTAGATAAGTGGAATTAATGAATAGCACCCATGATGATAAGAGAAAATATCACTCGAGGAAGAAAGTAGATAAATGTTGGAGCCCATGAAGTTAAACCTTTGCTATGATGATTCATGTATATCTAGTCAAAATGCAAAGTTGCAGCTGTGGAGTTGTAGAGGAGAGAATGTAGCAAAAACGCACAAATTAAAAGTTTAGGGCTAGGGTTAGTGTTCTGTAAACCACCTTGGTTATTCCAATGGTTGGCTTGCCAAAACAGATCTAAAACTATAGCTCCTACAATGAACCTATGTTTGACTGTGCAACTATTCTTTTTGTATTTCTAGTGATTTAATAGGAAAATAAACATACTATACAAATTCTTTAATTGTTAAGAAGTAAGAATGAAACTACAATAGTAATGACACACAATGAAATATCATAAACAAAATATTTACCTTGGGAAACCTGATATGGGAAAACCCAACAAGAAGATGGTGTTAAGCCCTAGATAAAGCCCCATGTTAAGGATAAAACCCCTTATTAAGCACCAGATATTGAGTTATTACATTTCTAGTGTTATATTAATAGGTTGGCTAGAACCTTTCAATGTTCCCTTTCATCATAATTGTACTCTTTGTCTCCTATGTATACCAAGAAGACCTAGTCTTAGGATCATCATATATTGTCTTGTGAATTGGATATATTGTAAAAGGAGGTTTACCCCTCGAAGTGGACTGTATTCATTGACCTTTTATCATTTTCAAGGCGCTTGGTTCATAACAGATGGACTATGCTTTCTTCTTAATAAAATGAGAGTAGAAGGAAAAATAGAAAGATCATTAAGCTAGTTGTGGAGCTATCAGACACTATAGTTTGGTACCATCCCCTACAAAATGCTTTTTCTTCTTTGTTTTGGTATGAATTCCCTCCTATTGGTGCCCGCCCATACGCATTTGCCTGTGGCTCCTCCTCCTATAGCCACAACTTCCTTAACCTCCTCTATCTCTCCATCCCAACCAACGTCCTATCTTGTGCCTTCTCACCCTCAATTGTAATCCCAATAGTCGGCTTAGGCCTTCCTCTCCTGTTTACAAAGCCTTTGCTCATGACCTCGTTTTCCTCTGCATCCTTGCTCTTCTCTCTATCCCATTCCCCTTCCACCTCACCATCTCCCTCCTCTACCCCATCTGCCTTTCCTTCTCCTCTTAATCACGACCTCCTTGCCCATTATTCCACCCTCCATCCCTTTGTCTCTATGACCCCTAACCTTTCCCTCTCCTCAATCCTTAGGCTCAACATAACCTTGACCCACTTCAACTCACCCTCTCACCCTACCTTCCCTCTCCATGGTGTCTTCAAGGACACATCAACAACCCATGGAATTCTCAATGGTAGACAATAATGACAACTATATGTATATTTCAATACACAATCACTCAACAAAGTTTTGGGCAGATCAATTCACAAACTTGGTACATAGAATGGAGCAAGTTGAGAGGTGAATTTGAGGCTACAATGAGAGGGACATATTCTAGCAAATAGGGTCTCAGAGATGGAATCTGAGAACCTCATTCTCAAGCAAATGATGGTTGAATATAAAACGTAGAAAACCCTCCACCCATCGAGCAACTTCTTGCACATAGAAATTCTAGACATTAAGAAGAAGAAAGAGGAGATTCATGCTCAATAGGAACTACTCAACAAGAATTCGAGAGTCACCTCTATTATTGGGCACAGGTTGTCCAGGGGAGGGACAAGATCCCTCCCCATTATTGTTGTCGAGAAAGTAGTGTAGGCCAAGTTCATAAAGGAGCACACTAGGTATGCTCATGAGTTGAACCCGAGGTGAGGGGATTCCCATCATCCTTGACTTCCTTAGAGCCCACGCTTGCAGGAGATTCTTTTCTCCAAAATAGTTTGAACCTTCTAGATATTGGCCTAGAGAGGGCTTGGTTTGGATTAGAATACACTTTATTCTTTTGCTTCATGCCTTCTGGATATCAATTGCTAGCACTTCAGAGTAAGTGAAGGTTCTTCTTTCTTCCCCATAGGATTTACTTGGACAAGGATCTCTCAAGCTCCCATGCCACTACGACGCTCAAGGGAACATGTTACAATAGTGCAACAGGCTGGCAAATGAGCCATCATTAAGGGACTGAGAGTGGTTATTCCTTCGAGAAGTGGACCCGTTTAGGACTTTCCAAATGATGGTCCTATCGAGGAAGTAGTGGTGTCTTAGGGATTTTAGTGAGGTGTTGGAATTGTAATTGAGCCTTTTGGCTTCTCCAAGCTTGTTTTACGATGCACTCAGACCATTGGATATTCTCTTTTTGATCGAGACCCATATGGGTCGCGTTAGGACTATATCGAACAATCTAGGCTATAATTGCTTATCCGTATGTAGACACAAGACTCAAAGCTCTAATAGTGTTCGAGGTTTAGCAGGCATTGCTTATTTGATTCAAGATTCTCTTTAGGGAAGAGTTGCCATGATTGATTCAAACAATTTTGCTAGATTCATGTGGGTTTGGATTAGTGCGATGCCCCTCTTTCCTTGAGACAATTTCATTGTAGTGTGTTACTTGCCCCCTACTTCCTCAGGCTTTTCTTTCCACAAGGATTCAAAGAGGGACCCATACCAGGACTTGTATGCCGATATTATTTAGAACTCAGCTCTGGGGGATGTCATCCTCATGGGGGACTTCAATGCTTGAACTAGATCTCGACAATTTCTCATGACAAGTTCGAGGATCCACTTTGTCTTCTTGAGATAGACTCAGCTTCAGTGGATCTTCACAAGGTTTCAGATGATGCATTAGGAGCACTCACAACCTACGACGAGCACCATTTGCACCTTGGCTAGTCCTGTGAGTCATCACTCTTGAATGGCCTTCTTCACTCCCTAGATTTCAGTAAGTTCACATGTTTCCCTCATAGTGAAGGAGCTAGTATGGTTAGTGATCCAGGGTTCGCCCTCACATATCCACCAATTTTCAATTATCTCAATCCTCCCTCTCTTCCCTCCCCACTCCCTTGGTTCCCCATCGAACCACTATCTTGTTCAATGATGGGGACCTAGATGCCTACTCTTCCCTCTTTCACCAACTGCCCCCTTCCCTTTCTTAGTGCTCGTTCTTTAAGTAATCCTCCTCCAAATACGCTCATCTCTCTTCAACGATTTAAAAAATGACCCTTAGTTCCTATCCCTATATCACCGGTTCACTTCTATTCCCCAAAGTCTAGATCTGACACTATGAAGCGGTGGTATGACAAGGAGTGTGAAACACATCACATACAACTTTGTCACGTCTTCTTCCATGACCCTACCTCCTACCCACATTTCCAGAATTCCCTTTTTTACCTCCTTGATTGGTTTTCAAAGTTCTCATACAATAAACATTGAATTTCATACAATAAATATTGCTCTTTGAAAGGTTTCTATTGCTTTGTCGACTTTTGAAAGGCATTTGATTCGCTCTTGAAGGAGGCCCTATGCTGGAGGCTTAGAGACATTGGTATCTCAAAAACCCTTATCTCGATTATTATGTCTCTGTGAGTTTGTTCTTGGTCAAAACCTTCATAGAGTACATGGAGTGTCAAATTTTATCAGGAGCACCATTGGGGTGAAGCAAGGGTGCCTTCTTTTCCCTACATTGTTTGGGATCTATATGGATGAGCTAGAAATTTTCCTACATGAGCATATCCATTCCAGTGATGGTTGTCTCCTCCACCATTTCTTGATCTCCATCCTCTTCTTCGTGAAATATTTGATCCTCTTGGTCTCCATTCTCTTCTGGAGGGTGTATAGAGATATTTTGATGCCTTATCTAGCTTCTGTGATCTTCTATAGTGGACGATCAACTTGGGTAAAACCAAGGTTATGGTCTTCAATGGGTCGAAGAATGTCCTCTTGGACTATCAGTTCTATAAAGGGTGGAGATCAAGATCACCACAACTTACACATACTTGGGGGTTCAATTTGCAGGGGCCTAGATTTGGTTTGAGGAAGGCTCTCTAGCCCTATATCAACAAGGACTATGACTCCCTTGTTCTTCTCAAGAGACAGTGCTTTTAGAACCATTTTTAGGACATATCGTCCAAGATGGACCCTAGGGACAATGTTATTAGGCCCACAGTTCTTTATGGCTTTGCCAGGGTTGAACTAGGCCATGATAGAGAGAGTTTAGGTCCTCATGCTCGCCACATTATTAGAAGCAAGAGGACAATTATCTATCCCATCATTCAGGTAGAGTTCGTCGTCGACCCCTTCTAGATTGAAAACATTTTTGTGTTGGTTCCACTTTTGCATTGTGTTTAGATCTTCGTCGACTCGACCACTAGTAGGGATTGTTATCCTTATCTTGTATATTGCTCCTTGGAGGCCATTGCCTCATCTGGTCCTCCCAGGTGGATTTGCTATTGGTTTGTGGAGGGCACATGTTTACTATAGTAAATTGATATCTCGATGTGCTGTCTCCCTTCGTTCAGATACTTCCTTGATGCCCCTAGTCAACTCTTGCTGACTAAGCAAGAGTTGAATAGGATTATTTGAGAGGGCATTTATAGGGAGTACATTTAAATTACTTGGACCATCACCCTAGATGGGTTGAATCCCAAGATGGCATTCTCTGGAGAGAACTTCATGGCACTAAGGGATGACATCATTATTCGACCTCTTTACACACTTCATCATTGGATGCATGCTCTTAGGATCCCTTTGGCCTAGTTTTTGGTTGGTTCACATCGGCTTAGGGTGGAACATCATATCACTCAAGCAGACAGGTTCTGCAAGCTTTGCCATCTTCAAGAAACCAAGACAGAGGAACACTTCATATTTCACTATCCCATCAATTACAAGGTCAATGGACTATATTATTTCCTTTTCAAAGAGTCCCAGAACTCCCTCTCCACCTTCTTTCGGTATCCAGAGTCTGGACCAATGGTGCTTTGCCCTTGTTCATGAGGGAGGCCCTCACTCCAATCACCACCCCCCTTCCCAATGGTTGGACACTACCATGATGATTACATATTTCCTTTTGGTGCTCCCAGCAGACAAGGACACCAAGGGGCAGGTAACCAACAACACCATATCAATCATGAAATCCATGAGATCTTGATGGGCAATTCGTGTTCTGCCAGTGTGACCCTTATGGAGATGTTGTCTCAGATCCAAGATAGTTTACATAACACTAATAGATATTCAACTACCTCCAAATCTCGATAGCGGGATGCATCATCTAGACAACAAGACACACCATAGACCAACTCTTCCAAGTCTTCCAGGTATTTTGGCCAATCATCTATTGGGGGTTTGTTTTCTATGGCCTCAGAGTTAGGATAGATACAGATACTGAGATTCTTAGCTTTGGGAGGGAAGTTGTTCCTCTTCCTCCTCGTTCTCATGCAATGACATCAAGGGGCATTGAGGTTCCCTTCCATCTACTCTCATGCGAGACATTCTTCCTAAGGTTTTGGTTCTCAGTAGTGCTAGCATTTTTGTAACTATACCAATGCTCTGTATTCAACTCTTTGATTTTAGATTTTAGATCAGAGATCCTACAGGTTAGATTTGCTTTTATCTTGCTTTTATTGGAGTGAACTTTGTGCTCCCACTTTGTAATGACACTAATGTACTTAGTAGTCCCATTGACCTATTTGTGGTAATTTGTTGGACATAAACAAAATTATCTTATCTACTCCTCTTGGCGATTGCTGTGCTATGGAACATCAAATCATTACAATAGGAGTTGAACTATGTTCCATCCTTTTATCTCGGGGTTTTAACACCCTTTATTGGACATTAGCGTTAGGGTTTTCTATTCTTTGATGCTTCTAGAAGTCTCTAGTGCATTCCCATATGCTAGTAACTCCACATGGGTGAATCATGGTGAGCTAAATTGGGCAGAGAATCATTGGACTGCTACCTTGTTGGGGGCATAACTTTCTCAGACGAACTCCATTTGACAAAAATGAACCATCATTGGAAATATATTGATCCGTAGATCCGTAGAATACAGTGAGAACCTCCAAGGCACTTGTTTTAGAGGTTAGAGACCCCAAAATTCCACTTCTTTGACCCTGAACCAAAGGATATTCAGTTTTGGTCCATCAATGCTATTTTTAAGATTCAATCCGAACTTATCCTTCTAGGTCACAAATTCTATCTTTCCCACTCCATAGCATCGGTAAACTCATATAGTGACTAGTCTATGTAGCCCTCCCCATGTTGGGAGGATTTTGGTCTTTAAAATCTTTAGTTTTAAAGGAGTTGATGAAACAATTCCTCTATTTTCTCCTTGGAACACCATTTGGTCTTGGTTGGTAATTGTCCATGTCAGGCCAGGGATGAGTAACTCCACAGATTGATTATTTTGAATTAAAGTGAGTGAAATACATATACAAACATGTGACCTTTGGTTTCATCTTCCTAGAGGTCAGATGGCTGTTCCTATTCAACTACGACTCTTCATTTTCTCCTAGATTAAATATTTACAATAATTTTACAATATACCATAATCCCGAGGATTAGGTATCTAACAATCTCTTCAATCCCACCTGCCAAATTTCTTGTTGATCCCTTCTAGTCATTCAAAGCTTCTTCTATAGAATGATATCCTCTGGTAATTTTGCCTATGCATTTGGTGCCAAATCTTCTATGGAAGGTGTTGCCGCCTTATACACACCTGGGAGACGTGGAAAAAATCTTCAATCCACTCGGTGTGTCCTTGGGGGCAAGTGAGAGTTAAGGTGCTTTCACCTAATCCTCAACTCCTCCGTCTAGGCAAACTCCTAGCGAAGCCAAGGGGGGTAGTCCCTAACAAATATACTAAGGCTTTTAAGCTAAGTACAAGAAATTGAAATCTAGGAGTTTATTGATTCTTCAAACCATCAACCATAAATTGAATAAAACACGAAACAAACATTCACCACGATATATATATAATCAAATGATCTTTAACTTGCATCAAAAGGATACTGAGAAACAATTGTTAGGTGCAAGTTTCATTTACATTAAATATATAACCAATTATGAAATGAAGCCTGTGGCTTTGCTGAGTGTGAAAATTGAGACCAGTGCCTTAATGAGAATCGTGGGC
>WSFP011353294.1:0-34727 GCA_009831015.1 Picea engelmannii | reverse complement strand
AAATTGATCTTTTACATGAGAGGGCTCTTCGATCTCTTCTGTCCAATCTCACCTACCCTATTCAATTACATTGAATGGGTTGTCTAGTCCAGAATCAGATCTAGATCTCAGCCTTCAAACATTTAAGGCCTACCTACTTCTACGCCTGTGCAAAGCATGACCTCTTGGCTCAACATCCTAAAACATTTAATTACATTCAATTTCAAAATTGAAAATGAGGGTTGCGCCTCTCTTCAGCATGCGATTTGAAACCACTAATGTGGCTGGTTGGCTGACATGAAGAGATGCTCCTGCATCAAAGGAGGTTATCGTCTCCTTGATATATCCGATAATGTCTCTTACTTGAAAATACATACATGGGGGCATTTGATACCCCACAAGACCATCCCAATCAAGGGAACTTCCTCAAGACTTTGAAGGTGCAATATCAGAAATGCTAATGACATGGTATAGAAGGTATAGAACTAGAACTAGAAAAGTAGGATCAACCGAAAATTGCATCGACACGACCACTTCTTCAACCATTGGTTGAATAGGATGAAAGACACCAAGTGATGTAGTATAAATCGGTAAATGTGGACATAAACTAATCTCCCTAGATCCACCTAGATCTAGAACAAAACAAGATAGAACATGATGCTTTCCCTAAGGTACAATCATTGAATTTACGACCAAAGAAGGAATGGATGACATACCTTTAGATATCGCTTCCTTATATATTTTTTGTCCCTACTTCTCTCTGGTTCTCTTGTGATACTGATCCTCCAGTGAGACACAAATCAACCAAAGTGAAAGTATTAAAAGTATATTCAATGACAACCTATGCACATGATCAAGGAATTATGCAATAAAATAAATATAGTTCTATGGGAAAGAAGCATGCCACTGTATTATATTAAATAATAGGAAAAGAGATTACAACCGGATGCCTTGATGTCATAAGGTTCCTTCCAATAGTTCATTTCTTCCCACACACTTCTTGCTCCAAGAATTCTAAGACTAGATCTGGCATCTATCTTGAGAAAAGCAAAACTCAAAGACAATCTAACCAATATAATACTTCGAAGATAAATCCAAACAACTTTATCCATGAGAGATCCTCTCCTTTTATAATATGAAGAGGATAAGGTGAGGAGGTTAGGATGATCCCACTAAATCATGAAACTGAGTAATATCCAAACCATTCGGAGGCCACCTCACCATAGAATCTTCTCCTTCTATAAGCATTGAGAAAATGCTCGTTTTTCCCACATACGAAGGTCATCGCACCCTAGCTGTAATGCATATTGCAAAAACTCTGCAACCTAGATATAGTGAAACCTGCAAAAATCAGGAATTTCCGCACCCTATGTATAGAGAAACCTGCAGAAATCCTCCTTAATAGGGTTTTTACAAAGGAAAATCCAATTTCTTCTCTCAGGTAAAGTTCTTCTCCCTTCTTTCTTCTAGAATTCAAGCCATTGACCCCTCTGAAGGAAACAAATAATTTTACATCATTAATGGTCATAGTGGTAACGAAAATAATGTGTAACAAAGAGCCCCCCAAAGTATGAAGTTAGAACAGAGTGATAGCTATTATAATTTGTTGAGTGTGTGTAGGGAATAAGGAACACGTCGGTTGAAAACCTGCCAACAAACAAGGAAATACAATACAATAATATATCATCACTGAGATAGGGATTCCCATACTCATAATACAAATGACTCAAAGCATAAATGCTAACATGCAAAGATCCATGTCAGGTAAGACAGTTCATGGCCACCAAACATACACCGTGGATCCATGCCAATATGACTCAAGTATGAACATAGCCACCAAAAATACAATGTGGATCTATGTGTTAAGGACTCAAATTGAAACATAGCCACGAGACATACAATATGGATCTATGCAACAATACAAAATGAATATAATCCAAACGCAACCTGAATCTGTTAGGAAAGATTCAGGGTCTTCATCTCCACCACTCTATAGTATGAACCAAACCATGCAATTACAGGTGTTGAAGTCAAACATGGTAGAAACCACTTGATTACCAGTCATTAGTGTATACTGTTAACAAGTGTGGGGGAAATCACCATTAATGTCAATGAATCCCAAGGTACACTAGTACAATCCAATGAGTGTGAATTAATGAGCTGAAGTCGAACACTCGACGAAATTTCCCGATCAAGGGTCAATAATGAAAACCCATTTTAGAAAGTGAGGAAACCTTCCATTGAGGCATGCAATTTCCAAGGTACTAATTAGTTTCTAAGTATAATTCCTAGATAATGAGTTGAAGTCGACAGGAAAAGACTCGTCACAGGAGGGCCTTAATGTATCCCCCATCAATGGCACGAAATGGGTAACAAGATTTGATGTAGATCAGAGTAACAAGTGATTCAGGACTGACTCAAGGATGGACAATGCAATAGAAGGTTTAAGGATTGTAGAAATGGCTGATGCAATAGAAGGATTTTTGGGTTGAGTTTATTTTTTGAACATATTGACGACACGACAACTGTCTTGGAAAAACTGACTCAACAATAGGGATCGCAGACCAATTTGTAATCTTATAAAGGAGTATGATCAAGAGACAAGTGTATTTTCCAACCTAGATGCAAGGCAAGTGAAAGGGTGTCATGTTCAAAAGAAAATCTTCCATAGAATACAGGTTTAGACACATTTCTTTCCCAATTTCCCCCCCACCATTACTAGTGAGTACCTCTTTATTTTTACACAAGATTGAGGAAGATAAAATATGCTTGAAATGTAATCTCATCCTTCGGATGAGTCTCGTGAAGTATGTTTAACAAACCCTAGAAAGGAGTGGTTCGATCACATATGGCCCTTTCGATGTTTGTTTAATGAGTCCAAGGAAATAAAACTCATGGGTTTTCATGTTTAGAAAGTTTGAAAAACACTTAAAGAGAACTCTCTCAGTTCCTTTTTTGTAAATTAATCTGATGAGACTGAAAAAGTGAGAACCTACCGCCCATCAAATGTTTTCTTCAAATACTTTTACAAGTGTGAAAAGAACAAGGTCGCTCTACAATCTTTTCATGTTTAGAGAGTCTGAAAAAATCTTAAAGGGAACTCTAGGGGGTTACTTTTTCGTATAACCTGTATGAGTCCAAACAAGTGATAAAAGTTTACTCGGTTCCATTCTCATTGATTTATGAGCATGAGAAAGAACAAAGACTAAGCTCAGTAACTTATTCTCATGTATTTACGAGCACGAGAAAGAACAAAGACTAATATCGGTAACTTATTCTCATGTATTTGAGCATGAGAAAGAACAAAGACTAAGCTCGGGATTGTTTTCATTTTTACACAAGCTTTAAAACAAAAGAAACTATGCTTGGGATAAATTTTATTTTTACACAAGCTTAAAACTAGCCGAAACTATGCTTGGACTTGGTTTCATTTTTACACAAGCTTGAACCATAGAAAACTATGATTGAGACTTCCCAACGCATGGTTCAGAAATTCTCATGGTTGGTACTCAGCCCCCAGCTTGAGAAGCTAGCAGTTTAACTTCAGTATAAAGTCCATAGGTTGAGAAAAATGCCCCCCAAGCTTTGTTTCATCCAACCACAAAGGAGAATGAAATGAAGCTTCAAATACTATACGTAGGACATGACCCAAATGGAGAGGGGGAAGTTGTTTCATTTTTTAATGAGATTGACACATGAGAAGAGCTATGCTCATGAATCTAGGTATAATCCCTAAACCATTGTTTCATTTTTTAACAAGTTTGACACAGAAACGGGAACTATGCTCGTAAGCTCTGCTTCATTTTTTAACGAGGTTTCTACAGAGACGCGAAAACCATCCTCTGTTGGTTTCATTTTTTAATGAGATTGAAAGCAAAAAACTATGCTCAAGGCTCTTCTTGATCACGACTTCCAAGAGGACAATGCTTTGGAAGGCCACCATGTCAAGGGACAAAACTTGGTCATGGCTTCCAAGAGAACTTCATTTGACGGAAGAAACACACTCTGGAAGGAACACATGTTGAGGGTCACGAAAGGGGTAAGGAGGCCAGGCTCCAATAGCCCTACTAAAGAGGTCACCATGTCAACTACCGGATCCAAGTCATTAACATCGGAAGTGGAAGGCAAGGGAGAAAATGCCACATAATTTACCTGTGGGAGGGGCAATACCGTCTGCATATAAGAAACACTAAGGGAGGTAATCCAATCAGGACCGATGAATGAAAGTTGATCAATAGTCACAATTCTTCCATTGTGAGGGAAAGATATCACACAAAAAAGAGTCGACACAATAGCTTTCATGGCATAGACATAATCCCACCCAAGGAGTAAAGTGAAATCCAAGGGGTCTTGGACTACCATGACATCAATAAAGACAGTTTTCCCTCCCAAAGTTATAGGAAACTGAGGAAGGGTCCCTAAAGGTTGACTAGTTCTTCTATTAAAAGATAACATATTCTACATAACTGGCACAAGCTGAGGAAAACCCAAAGCTTGCCAAGCAAGAGAGGAAAAAATACTAACAGACGCACCTTCATCTATCAGCGTCTGAGGAACATCCTGACCACAAACCTGTACTGTAATCCCAAAAGGAATGTGAGAGAGAAGGTGACGTCTAGTTAGCAAACCCCAATTGAAAAGGATGGACTCATTACTTGGAGGGGGTTCCATAGGAGAAGGAGGAATACCCCCCATCACAGTGGATTATGTATCAATGAGAAAAATGTGGGAAGTATCGGGTTTACTCTCGAGCGAGAGAGTAGGATCGATCAATGAAGAGATCAGATCGACCACTTGGGTTTCATTCTCTAATGGGAGAATTGGGTCGACGGGTGGAAATGGATCGACCACTTGGGTTTCACTCTCTAATGAGAGAGAGGGATTGACCAAGGAAGGGATCAGATCAACCACTTGGGTTTCACTCTCTAGAGGGAGAGTGGGGTTAACCAAGGATTGGATCGGATCAACCATTATGTCAACTGGTTCAACTAAGGACGTGACCAGATTGACGACATGATCAACCGGATTAAACGACGACGGGACTGGATTAATCGTTCCATCAACTACAGGTGGGTCAAGAGAAAGCTTGTGATAAGTGGCTGGGAGTTGCGGCTGTGAAACAATAATGTCTTCCAGGAATTTCGAGGCTTTGTCCATATGAGGGCAAAGGTGAGTTATATGACTCCCTTTGCATAACATACATGGGAACTTGACTCTAGTTTTCTTTTTCCCAACGGTATTTTGACTAGTTTATGGGAGGTCATCAACATGTTGTTCATAGGTTGATGACATGGGTTGGTGAGGGTGTATAGACCATGCTTCTATAACCTTGGATAGACCAGGGAAATCCTGTAGAATATGGCTACCCTTACAAAGCCTGCAAGGGTACTTGGTCTTACGAATTGTTTGGGTGATCTTGGCATCATCAACACTCCCATCACGATTAAAAATAACTGGTTTCTTTCCAACATGTCCGACAGTGGTTGGAAGTTTGAACCCTTGTTTATTTTTATTCTTATTATTCTTCCTTTTCTTCTTCTTCTTATCCACTGGGTTACTAGATTTAGAGCTTTCACTCGGCGAGGAATATGAAAAGGAAGAAGACCTTGCAAGTGAAGAAGGTGAAGAAGATCTTACTGGTGAAGAAGGTGAAGGATCAACATGAGGTTGATGTTCTTGCGGGGAAGTGTTGACAACCGAAGCACTAACTACATTCAGGATTACCTGAGTGGAAAACAACCATATCGGTAATCCAATAGTGAGACCTGGAAGGCTCAAAGTAGCGATGTGAGGAGGACCAATGTTTCTGTAAGAGGGAAAAACAAAAGGTTCCCCTGGAAAAGGGGTTCCTTCATTGGTCATTCTGGGAACTAATGCCATTAAATAAAGATCCAACCTAGAGTCTGCTAGGGAGAACAAACAACACACACTTAAAATCTAGTAAGCAAACAAGAAAATAAAACCTTCTCACAATGAGCACACTAGTTGGTGATGAAATCCAATGTCGTGGGAACAAAGTAAGAAGGGGTTGAGATAGAGAAGGTGGAAAAGTTACATTGATGAACTACTTAAGGGACTTACACCCTGGTGTAACCTCCCACAGATAATCATGAGTATGCCCTCCAAGGATCCCGAGTGATTTTGGCCAACGTCGATTCCAGGTACTGTGAAGACTTGCCCCTCCACAGTCACCTTGTGTAAATACCCTAAAGAGATAGGCCACTAAGGTTACCAACTACTACAATGATGGTTGGGGAAATAGTCGATAGTCCAATCCATGTGCAAAGCCAAGGTATCTAGCCTAAAATCAACTTGAAATGCTTCCACTCATCATTGTGGGTATACCTTCAAGCGACCCCCATAATAGGTGCAATCTCTACACCAAGACCAACAAAGCAAGGTGAGTAACTCTACCAGTCTCAACGTGACCTTATGATTGACCCTTGTGTTAGAAGGGATTCCCAGGACAAAATGTAATAAGTGGATTTCACCGCTCCCTAACGCAAGATTCTATGTTTGTTTGTAGCTTCAGAAAGTTATCTTTCACACCTATTCCAAATCCCTACAACTAATCTAATGTAGGTTTGCTACCATAAAGTATAAAAATTTCTAATCAATTTTTATAAGAGTTTTATTTTATGGCTATTGTTACCCAAGAGGAAAATGGTGTGGACTAAATGATGTTTTGACTGACTCGAAAGTTATGCAAAGAGATGAATATGTAACCTTTTCATTTTGATGAAAGCTATGCTACGAGAAGGAGAAAACATTTTAATTACTAGATGCACAATGTCCCAAAATTTAATTAGACTCATCAATATCAATATTCTCAAGAAATGAGAAAAATAGACTGTACACCAATACACGATTCATGCCCCCCCCCCTGGCCATGAGGGGGAAATTTTTTGAGAATTTAAGACCAAAAAATGCCAAGAATCATGCAATTTCTCTACTTCAAATGCAAGGATGCCCCCAATCTAATGCAAAGAAAGAAATAATATATTTTTTTCAAAGATAGATAAAAGAAATAGCAAATCATTTCAAAACAAAAAACAACCCAAACAAAGTTTCTCTTTAACACAAGTTATTCAGAAAAAAGAAGTGCTTTTTTTTTCACTAAACAATTCTAAAGAAAAACAAGGCTTTGTAACCGAAAGACACTCAAAGCAAGAGACTAAATCTTTCAAAAGAAAAAAAGGAAAGGACAGCTAAAAGAAGTTTCAAAGCTGTCAAGTAGACTGTAAACAGATCATAATCAAACCCAAAAATTCACCCCAAAACCAAATCCAAGGTCTGGGTAAGGAAAAACCATCAAACAATAAAAAATTTCACCATTTCCGCAGGCTGTAGACTAACATAGTGTGAAAATCCTTGATTTCTGCAAGCCAAATATGGGTAGGGTACAGAGTTTTTGCACTGGTCTAAACAGGTAGGGTGCGAAAATCCCAAGTTGTCGCACTGTCCCTCAAAGCAAGGTGCGAAAATCAAACAAAAATGGAAAAAATTAAAAATTAAGAAGGTTTTCTAGTGAAGTGAAACAGTCAAAGAGTTCACCTCGATCTCCCAGTGACTCAGAAAACAACACCTAGGCAATCAAAGAAAGAAATAAAGGCAAACTAGGAAAACAATCCATTCCCCAGTGGAGTTGCCAATTTTGTTGTAGGATAAATTGGTAAATGCATACATAATCTAATCTCCCTAGATACACCTAGATCTAGAACAAAACAAGACAGGACATGACGCTTTCCCTAAGTTACAATCATTGAATTTACTACCAAATAAGGAATGGATGGCATAACTTTAGATATAGTTTCCTTATATTTGTGTTGTCCCTGCTTCGCTCCGGTGCTCTTGTGATACTGATCCTCCAGTGAGACACAAACCAACCAAAGTGAAAGTAGCAAAAGTATATTCAATGACAACCTATGCATATGATCAAGGAATTATGAAATAAAATAAAGATAATTCTATGGGAAAGAAGCATGCCAATGTATTATATTAAATAATAGGAAGAGAGATTACAACTAGATGCCTTTATGTTGTAAGGTTCCTTCCAATAGTTCCTTTCTTCCCGCACACTTCTTGCTCCAAGAATTATGAGACTATAGATTTCACATCGATCTTGACAAAATAAAAACTCAAAGCCACTCTAACCAAGCTAATACTTCCAAGCCAAATCCAACCAACTTTCTCCATGAGAGCTCCAATCCTTTTATAAACTAAAAAGGATAAGGTGAGGAGGTTAGGATGATCCCACTAAATCATGAAAGTGAGTAAGATCCAAACCATTCAGAGGCCACCTCACCATAGAAGCTTATCCATCTAGAAGCATTGATAAAATGCTTGTTTTTCCCACGTACGAAGGCCATTGCACCCTAGCTATAATGCAGCATGCGGAAACTCTGTAACCTAGCTATAGTGAAACCTATGTAAATCAAGCATTTCCGCACCCTATGTATCGAGAAACCTGTGGAAATCCTCCTTAATAGGGTTTTTACAAAGGAAAATCTAATTTCTTCTCTCAGGTAAAGTTCTTCTTCCTTCTTTCTTCAGGAATTCAAGTCACTGACCCATCTGAAGGCAATGGATATCTTTACATCATTAACGGTCATAGTGGTAATGAAAATAATGTGTAACACAAAGGTCAAGAGATGCATCTCCCCTCAAAATAGGAGTGGTGTCAGTCAAACATTTCATCGACACGGTCGTTGGTTGAAGAAGATGCAAGACAACAAGGTCAAGAGACGAATCACCCCTGAACATAGGAGAGGTGTTGGTTGAACATTGCATCGACATGACCACTGGTTTAATGGGATGTGAGACAAAAAGGTAAAGGGATGCATCAACCCCTAAAGGAAGAGGGGTGTTAGCCGAAGATTGCATCAGAATGACTTTTTTATCAACCAAATAAGGAACAAAGTGTGGGGAAACCACAGATGACTCAGAACCTAAAGGGCCCTCAAGTGAGAACCATTCTTCCAGTATCCATGTAGTAGCAGGACACAAACAAGTAAGGTGAATTCCTTCGCAAGTCCTTCAAAGGAATCTAGCCTTATGTCTGACACATTTAGGCTTCCCAATCGTATGAATTCCCCTAGCATGACTTGCAGTGGCTGGTGAGAAACCTTCAACATGACTAGAAAAATTTGATGATAAATCCCCAACATGACTAGCATAGTTGGTGATGGAAGTACAGTGTGACTAGCAATGACTAGACTTGTTCCCCTAGCATGACTTGCAACAACTGGTTGTTGGTCTTCAACATGAGTTGCATAGGTTGTTTCCCAATCTCCAACATGACTAGTCGAGGTTGGTGATATAATTCCAGTATGACCTATAGTGACTAGACTTGTGGCAGCGGTGGGTTGTGGCATTTGAGACCAAGGTCCTGGGAAATATTGGTTTTTAGAAATTGTAGGCCAAGAAGGATCCTAGTTTATACCATGTCCCTTGCCAGCAGGATAGTATGCTTCTCCATACTGATTCATAAAGGGTTGTAAGAGAGTCAACACTGAGGAAGCTTCTTGTGAAGACAAAGTGACATGACCAGGGTTACTCATGTGAGGATATATGTTTCCCCTAGACGAAGGAGATTCGTGAAGGGGGTTTCCCATACTATAAAAATAACTCCCCCCAAATGAAACACCAGAGGAATGACGGAGTTCATCCATGGGAAAAGTGTTCATAGGAACCGGCATAGTGGAAGAAGGATAAGTGGAGAGAGTGTAATAAGTAGAATGACAACCCATTTGAGCACCTTCTCCTCGCAAAGTGGATTTGTAAGAAGGAATATTCCAACCTCCTACCGTAAGAGTTGTTTGAGGGATATGACTCCCACCAAACGTAGAGGGAGAATAAGGAGGAAAGACAAAGGGTGGAAAGTTTGAAGAAATTTCTGGCATACCATGAGAAAAATGATTAGAGACCTAAGGCATGGACTGAGTGTCGTAATTCTACATACCATTATGAAATGAGGATGGATTCGTCCCAATTAAATGAGGGAACATCATGGGGGAGGTAGCGGTAAACGAGGGAGCCAAAGGCACTCCACTATCCATGAAAACAAAAACTTAGTATAAAATCCTAAGGTCAACTAATAATCAAAGAGCACACAAACAAATAATCGAACGACCAATATGCACAAAAACAGGGTAAAGTGGCTGAAAGGGGCCTCCCTCCCTAAAGTATCTATGCCTCGCCTAAGAGGGGCCCAAGAATCCCTGTTAAAGATCAGAGGTAACAAAATATTTTATAAGGGCCCTCGTGGGCTTAACAACTAGTCGGTTAGATCCCCCCAGAGAGGTAATCCTCTATGAAGGCTGTGTGTTGTCTGACCCTTATCTGATACAGGGTACCTACAAAATAACCCCTACAAGTAACGTATGTGGAACCTAAGTCAAGAAACTAAGAAACCACTATATAACCAATGCACAGGCGAGAAGTCTTAAGTTAGGTCCACTGTATTGGTGGGGTAACAAATCCGAAAACCTTGAAATCATCACCTCTCACGAAGGTAAGAGAGCTAGAAAGATCCCTAGATACGAATAGATCCCCATAAATATCTCTGATGCTAAGAAGGTATCAGGGGGATATCCCTTCAACCGACCTTGTGTGACTTCGTGATTAACTACGATGTAAGAGGAGCCTCTTGATCTTACCGATTATACAATGGATTTCTCCACTCCCTTAGTCAGACACATATGTTGATTTAATAGCCTTGGATAAGTTTACTCAGAAAATCCTATTCCAAGGCATCAAATCGCAAAATAGTTTGTGCACCCTAGAAAATAAGATCGTTACTAATCAATTTTAAATTATAGAGTTAATTTTAATGGTCGTTCTTACTCACAAAGGTGTGGTCGTGAAACTGGTGATGTTATGACTCAGCAAGTAAAGTAAATATGAATACAATGCAAAGTCCTAACTTCAATTTTCAATGAATGATATGCTTCCTAAAACAATGCAATTTTCAATTTCAACTCTTCAATTATGAATAAAAATGCAATCTTTCTTTACATGCACTAAGATAAATGACAAAAACTCAAAAGATCAATATGCCAATCAACGAAAAATGCCTAATATTTTTGTATTTTCAATATAAGAAAAATGAAAATGCATGGACTGAACAACAACTTGATATATAAAGACTCTACTATGTATAGAAAGAGACAACTCAAGTCAGATACCAAGGAGGAAAACACCCAGCCCAATGTACAAGGATAATCAAAATGAAAATATGAAGAAAAAGAGTCCACCCAAAAATTCAACCAAAGACAGGTTTCTTGTCATCCCATAGACACTTAACAATCACTATAGAGACGCAAGAAGATTCAACAATCATCAAAGCCTACCCAACAACCACCAAACCCAACAAACAATCAAAATAGGTTGATGTATGCAAATTTTCAAGGGAAAAGTGCATATGTACGCAACATACAGAAGGACAACACATGTATGTACGTGATTTTCAAGCAAAACCCGCGTATATGTGTCAAAAACACAGCTAGGCTAAGGATATGACTAAAAGACTCAGACCCGGAGTGAACAAAGGTTGTCAAGAAATGATACGACAAGAAACACAATATGAACGAGAGAAATCTAAGGAGAAAAACACTCCAAACCCCAATAAAGAAGATTCAATCCCCAGTATGGTCACCAATTCTATTACGAAGAAAATCTCTATATGGATAGGGGAAAACGAAAACAAACGGAAATGACTGCATAAATGAACTCTATTCCCAAGTATTCTATATAAATGAATATGATATCAAGACAAGATGAAAGGCCTAGCTCATTCAAATGTTCGATAAAGTTCACCATAGAGCACTCGACCCAAAGCAATATACCTGCAACTAGTCCTCAAACACCAAGAAAAGAAAGAATATGGTGATAATATATGATGTTAGCACATTCAATAGCATAATCCATTAACATACGTAACAAATATGCCCATGGAATAATAATTCAAATATTTTCACAATATCAATTGGACAAGAAAAGAGTATTTCTATTAAGATATAATCGACATAAGTGAATAAGTTCCAAACTTCCGTGTCAACATGATTTGGAACCGAGAAACTAAATTCTTTCCAAATGGGCCTCCAACACTTCAATCCTCCACCAAAGGCAAGCTCATGTAAGAGAGACAATGGAGTTCTCACTCAATAAGAGAATAGTTTGGGGGATGAACACTATGTTTAGAATTAAAGGACAAAGGGATGCAGACTCAATTTGAAGTGAATAATTCCTCCATAGTAACTTTGCTCTCAAAGTTGAATTCTTTCTCTTATTTTCCATAGCTCAAAATTGGCCCATTTATAACCTTCAAGTGGAACTGAAGGGTCGAGTCAAAACGTTTCCAGTATATGGAAGGCCAAGCATCATTGATCTCCTATCGTGGCATGGAAACCCGACACCATTTTTCATTTTGGGCACATTTCTGGATGTATGTGGGTTGTAGTGGTGCAACCTACATATACACATGTTGTATAGTATGCAAGGTGCGCATATGTGGAAAAAATGTATTTTTAGCTCTGGGGTTTGCAAAAAGGGATGAAAAGTCTGCATGGGGAAATGGAAAAAGGCCTTCTGTGCAACATCTCATGGGGTGAGGCAAATCTTGATATAACAATAACTGAGAAGAACAATTTTCAACTAGAAAAAGAAAGTGCCTTCCTTAGTCGCTTGGGCCCCAAATCCCCAAAAAACGTCATTTAGGGCCTCAAAACGGCCTCAAAAAACTGTTGAAAAACTGCGAAGGTGGAAAATTATTTTTTGAGCCAGTGGGATAGGTGGGTGGCCACCGATATCTACCTGTATCAATCCTCCCTATTTAGGAAGTAATGGTCTCCATTGCATTGAGTTCCCGGGGGAGAGGGGGAAGCGTTTGATGAACATGAACCTTGGTGAAATGCTTTCCTTGTTGGAGAAGTTGTGTTGCTTAGTTTGTTGAAGGATGTCACAAACCTATTGTTGGTGAGGTTAAGTCTGTTCAACTAGTTGAGCTACATGAGATGACTCTGTGTAGAAGAAATGTTTGTTCTTTTCTGCAACCTTATCGACCTCCTTATGTTGGATATAAGTTTCTTGGGTCGAGGTTGTAGTGGTTGTAGTTTCCTTCAGTTCATCTTTTGAACTGATTTTGAAGAAGTTGAATTTTGTAGTATGAGATACTACCTTGCGACACTATTTAGGTGGGACAATAGTTGGAACTACCTCTAGTATTCTGTAGAAATTACCCCCTAGAGTGACAATGACACTATAGGGTTGAGACGCATAAACAACATGGTTCTTACACATATATGGTTTTCCAAGAGAACAACATACACATCCAACATGGAAACATCACATAATATCTCATCCTCGAAGGGTTGGATATTGTATGAAAATCAACATTGTTGGTTGACACAGAGATATCGTCCCTGGCAAAGCCACCCGATGTTGTGTGGTTGCAGGTGTGGTGTCTTCAACAATCCCAACTATTTGACAACCTCTGTTGAGATGAGGTTTGTTGGCACAGGGGCAGACCCAGGGTTTAACGTTACAACAACACACCAACAAAGCCCTATCTACCAGCCCTTTCGGAAACACCTGCAAAGCATATGAAGTATCACCTGAGGTAGAGGAAGGGGTGGTTGCAAGACTCAGGTGTCTGCAACCTTATCTAGGACATAGATATGTGATTATACTACTGAATAAATAACTTAACACCGTTAGTTTCTCAATATACAATCAATAATCACTTCGCTGATAAAACAAGGCTTCACGACATTCACACTGATATAATGTACTTAAGCACTTAGCATCAATAGATAGGTCATATATAGCAAATCAAGCACTTAACAAATTCATATAGATCAGATCTAACATTCTTATACATCATTAGCACTAAGAATAAGTGTATCTATCTAATAATCTCTAAGAACTTAGTAAATAAGACATAAACATATCAAGACAAGCACAAAGAAAGACAACACAGTTTTTACGTGGTTCACCCCCACCCTGGGGCTGTGTCCACCAAATATTCTTCTTTATTATCTTCAGTCAATCATATACAAGAACAGAGCCATAAAAACCCTACTCCTCACAGGATAGAAGATCTACGCAGCTTTCTAGATCCTTCTTCCTTGCATTACAACACTCAGCCTTCCACAATCTATTACAAGGAGCTGCACTTAACTCTACAAGTCTCTTACAGTCATGCATGAAGCACTTACAAACCCTACTTGCACTTAGCATACATTCAAATCAAATAGATGCACTTTTTGACTACTTCTTACATTGCCTAGCCTTTTATATATACATTACAACATAGACCTAAGCATGGGTAAATCCATGGGCCAACATCCCAATCCCGTTACATAATCCCAAAAACCCAAAAAGGACCCAAAAATGGGATGAGATCCCTTGATCTCTGCTTCATCTTGCGCTCCTCCTTCAATAGGCTGTCGAAGTCCCAAAATAGGTCAATATGACCAAGAATCTCCCAAAACTTCGTCAAGGGCCAACATGCCCCCAACACTCACCTATGATTCATCCCAAGTCACTCTGGTCTGATCAGTTCTGCTTCGAAGGTGTCGAGCTTGGATCGAGCTTCTTCGACCTGCTACTGTACGATGACCTCTTACTCGGTGAACGCCTGGATCATTGCGTTGTTCACGGGCCCTTCTAGGCGTTTTTCTACTACGATGACAACCTACTCTATCTCTGCTCCTCAGATTTCAACCTCTGTGAATAATTGGCATGCCTTATCTCGCACTGGTTGAAGTCGTTGAGTTACTTCCATCACTCTGCTTTGAATCGTAAGGATCTTCTGTTGGGCATTGCATTGCTCCTGAGATTGCTTCATTCTTTCCATGGCCAACAAGGCCTTCAACTGTGGTTGTAGTGTGTTTACGTGCTAATTTTTTTCATTAAGCTGCGACTCTAATGCCTGTAACTCCGTATTCTTGGTGAGGTTCTCATATGTTTGGGCGTTGCGGATACTCAGCTGCTTGCACTCCAAGGCAAGATATTTTACTCTGTCAACTGCACTACGGGTAGTTGCTTCCATTTGGTCTCTTACATCTTGAGGGGTCTTGGGCACAGTGCAGATCTCCAAGTCTTCTACGCACTGCTAGAGTTGATAGATTACTTCTTCAAGTTGTGCCACCTGCTGTGGAACTTGCTCTTCAGTCTTTACTTCTACAATTGTCATAGAGCAAATTTCTCTATGAACCATTTCCTTTACTTCGAGTTTCTCTGCGAGAAACTGTTCCTTGCTTTGTTACAGTTAGGATTTTTCATCATCCCACTTCACTTGCAGAGAAATATTTTCCCGGTCTGCAGTACTGTGTTGTTCTACAAGGTCTTCCTGTACTTGTGGCAAAGCCTGGGTAGCTTGCACTATTTCTTCCTAAGGTCCTTGAAGGTGAGCTTTGACTGTATCAGCGATGTGATGGATTTGAGATGGCTCAACTCCCAGTTCTAATGTTCCTGCTAACAGAGGTGCAGTGGATATTGCGCGACTGAATTGTAGTGTCTATTGCACTCCCTGGAGCTAGTCCTTAACCCGATGGAACACCTCCTCCTACTTAGCTTCTTGCCTCTCTACTATCTTCAGTGAAGCATCATTCAGGTCTGCTATGATGAAATCAAAGTCGTTGGAGGTGAGGATGGTATTCATTTTGGTCATAGATGCTTTTGATTTCTTCCTAGAAGAAGGTTTCGGAGGGGAAACCTTCCTTTTCTTCGAGGGGTCCTCCTCGTCTCTAGGCAGTGTAACCTCATGTTTATTTTGTTCAACTTACATGCCATCTCCTTCTTGATATGTTGAGATGGAAGAGGATTTCATGGATGCACTGTCTAAATCATGGACCTCTTTGGTCTTATTTATCTTTCTAGGTCCAGGTGTATCCAGCGCAGTTTCTGGACTGTCTAAATCGAACATCTCCACAGGGTCAGCTAGAATGAGGAGGTTTTCCGACCATTCCTTGGTGATTTCTTATAAGTCCTCCTTTGTCATCTTGTAGTAATGTTGAAGTTTCTTCTTTTTCTCATCAGCACGCACTGTAATATAAATGAAATGGTGGTCCATGCTAAATTTCATTAAAGGTTGAAACCTGTGAAGAGTATTGGGCGTGATGTGAGGCTCGGACTAGATAGCTAACTTTAGTTGATTGTAATATTTGTGGAATATGACATTTGACTACCATTTCTTGTTCATGTCACTGGAATACCATAGTGTACTGAACTTCGCAGCCAGAGGTTCAAAGGGCTCGATGTCCAGGAAGGTCACACCTTCCGGCATCTCCCATCCAATGATAGAAATCAGGATTAGAAGCCAACTGAAGTGGAACTCATATCCTTGATCTTGTACTTCCCTGCAATCTAGTTCCAACTGGTTCATGAGGTACTTCACCCAATTCATTTGTAGGCCCTCCGCGCATTTCCCTGCGAGGTCAATGTTATCCAAAAATTTGGTCATTGAGATGATATCATGATGATGTCATGATGATGGAAAATCAAGCTCTTTACCAAGAACACTTTCCTGAGAAAAGTTACAGTTGTCTTCTTCCAGAATTCACACTTTGAAGCATGTTCGCAGGCTACTTATATATTCACCTGCGGGAATGCTTATTTCTCGCAAGCTACATTAAGTTGGGGTGTGAACTTCTCGCACTGTACTCATTATTAGGGTGCGAACATGTTCTTAAAAGGGAAAAAGATAAGAATCTCGAACCTTCTAGAAGTGAATCTTCTAGAAGGGTGAGTTGGCTTTCGAATGGTTATTCAAGTGTTGGCATTCCAGATATCTTGGGATCATTCCCTATCCAAGTAACTAATCTATCTCCTCCTATATATTGAGGGGATTGCTCATGGAAAGGGTTAAGCAAACAAGAAACAAGCTAGATAGAGATTGATTAGAAAATTAGTGCAAGACTATATGGAGGACTGATGCTACAGCAGCAAGAGACAATAGCAAGGTCATCACAAGTAGTTGATTTTCTTCATGCATGAGCAAGTGTGTGTGTCAGAGCTAGGAGCCATCGAAAGGAGACCTATGACATCGAGGCTCAGGTTGTAAGTTTCACTTTCAATTAATTCAATACAACAATATGTCCCTTTCCCATAAAGATGATGTCACTTTATTACATAATTCCTTGATCATATGTATAGACTAGTCATTGAATATCTTAATCTGCCTTTACTTCGATTGGTTTGTTTTGTTTTGATCTGGACGGGACGAGAGAATTGGAGCGAACCTTGGAACAACAGAGATCTAAGGAAAGCGTTCATAAGGTATGTCCATAACCCTTATCTCTTAGTTCATTCAATAGGCTAGATCTAGGGAAAGTGTATTATTCTGTCCTGTTTTGTTCTAGATCTAGGTGGATCTAGGGAGATCGGTTTGTGTCCGCACTCACAGATTTATCCTATAACAGTCAACTACAAAACCAGTGACTTGGGTGGGTTGGCTCCTACGGACTAACTTTCCTGCGATCAATTGACAGGCTAGGCGCACTGCACCACATTGGATAGAAGATACCTTGTAGCCTTGTGTGCCTTTCTCAACATCTTTTTTCATGGTTTTTCTGGGATATAAATCTTGTGGGTCAGGGCCTTCCATACTCATCCCTGTGAGCTGATTGATTAATGTCGGATCCACTATGATACAGTGGTTTAGCCACAAGTATCCACCATGGTAACAGGACAACAACAACTTGATGCATGGATTAACTTCTTGGTCCCTTTGGAAGTGAGGAATCTTCATGGAGTTGAGCAGTGTGGACTGTGCGAGGTTATGGGTCCATGACTGAGGGACAATCTTTGAATTCTTTCCTTTTGTCCTGGTCAGGTACTTATGTGTGGCGAGCATGTTGTATACCTTCTTGTTATCGAGGTTGAAGTCACTAAACTTCAACAATGTTATCTTTTCTTGATCTGCATGAACTATGTGTATCCCCTTTGGGAGGTACGAAGTGACCAATTCATACTCAATGTCTCTGGGCACACTATCTCGATTTATTGCATCACTTAGAGGTGGTATATAGGCGGGTAAGATGCTCAAAATCAACTTAGCATTCGCGATATCGTCTCTGTGTTTAGTTCTCTTTTTGTCTGCAGGTCGTGATGGTCCAGACTAGTAGACAATCCTCTCTCTAACATGACTCTTTCAGTAATCAAGTTGAGAAGTACTTATTCTACTGATTCTTCAACTGCGATGATCTCGTCGGACATACATGCTCAGGATTAATAATATCGGGTTCACAATTAACTTAGATACTACACTAGAATAAACATCAAGAGGGAAATGATCACTGTATACAATTCACTTGATCTATGGGCTTAAATTATTGGTTAGCAAAAGTGTTCTCCGTACATGATGCGATGGGAAAAATAGGCAACTCGGCAACGGTTCACTTGTAACGGGTATGAAGCGTCATTAACTCTTGTTCTGTTCGTTATGGCACATTCGAACGGTCTGGTGTCAAGCTATAACTTCTTTCTGAATCATTCAGAGAGGTAATCGAACGGATATATTGGTCACAACGACTATATTGCCTCGCCATGGCGAAGTTCCATGTGTCACTATTCTGATATCCCAACGAAGCTCCAATTCTACAAATTTTCTATCTGCGAAGTTCCCTCTGTAACCTTCTATAACTTTTCAAACTTAGCTCTCTTCTTACTTAGATTTCTAGCCTTCCTACAAGTGAGATTCATCTCGGTAGTTCATTTTCCATTCTGATTCTTATCTTCGGTGGTCTTAGTCACTTCGCGTTGTTGTGATTCTCTCCTAAGACTCAGGGGTAACACCTCTTCTTTATCCGAGATAGGTACTTCAGTCTCCTGTGAGTCTTCTAATGTTCTTGAAGCTTCAAAATATGGGTTTCTAGTGTTAAATAGCTTCGACCTATTCTCTTTTTCTTCAATCAAGTATGTGATCCTTCTAGTCATCAAATATTTTAACTCTTGTCTCTTCTGCTCCAAAACTTCTTCTTCTTCTTTTCATCTGGCTTGATCTCTTTCAATCCAAGGTTTCCCTAGTAACATGGTAAATGGGGCGATGTCCTCAATAAATTGAATAATCTGAAAATCTTCTTCTGTCGAAGTTCCATTTACATTCATAGGTCTCTAAGAAAGCTTTCCACATAGGTTTACCAATTTTCCTCTGAATAACCCTATTTCTCCAAATGAAGGAGTCATAGTAGGCCTTCCTATAGCTTCCCAAGTTCCCTCTGTCATGATATTCACCTGTGTTTCCTCATCTAGAACACAGTCAATGTCAAAGTCTCCTATTCTTGCTTCAAGGCATTCCTTGTCTTTAAATATTTCTGATAATCTAACATGTCTGTGGTCATCCAAGGTTTATTTCATCTGTAGAAATACCTTCTCTGATTCTTTCTGGGGTTCTTCTATAGACTTAGTTTCTGTATCTTCCTTAGGGTTTTCTTGTCTTATATTCATACTTTCAAGATTAGAAATCATTCTAGGGAAATCCAACACTTCATGGTTCATATCTTTGCAACAAAGACAACCAGGTCTTCTCCCAAGGCATGCCTTAGCAAGATGTCCTGGTTTTTTGTAGCTATAATAGAGGGTTAATCCTCTCTTTCGTTTAAATGATCCCCAACTTCTCCTGTAATGTGCGTTAGGATCATAGGAGATAACCTGCAATAAATTCTTTCTGGGATCATGCATCCATTCATTAGTCCAAAAATTCTTTCTATGCATAGGTATAACATATCTTCCACTATTCTTATCAGATCTACTCATATCAAAACTTCTTTCATCTATTAATACCCTAGTTTTCAAACTAGGATAGACTCTATTAAACATACCTATATACATACTCTAGAAACAAAAAATTCCACTTATCTTACTTCTACAGAGCACAAAGATTCCAGATCTAAAACTTTTCACTATTCTTACCTTTATCAAAGTACATGGCTTGCAGATCTTACCTCTTTTAATCATAAATTCTCACTTTTACCTTTCTCAGGGCACAAATCTTCCGGATCTTACCTCTTTTCTTCAGATCTGATCCCCTTTCTTCATATCGGGATTCTTTCTTTAGCACAGATCTTTATAAATCAAGTAGGACACTATGCACTAGGGAATAGATCTATGCACAGAGCTTTCACAATCCCAGGTTGAATATTTTCACAAGGCTTCTTCTTTCTCAGCTCCCAACAATCACAGTTTCAGGTCCTGGCAATGGAACCATTTGTTGGTACAGAGGCAGAACCAAGGTTCAACGCTACAACAACGCACCAACAAAGCCCTAACTACCGACCCTTTCAACAACACCTGCAAAGAAAATGAAGTCTCACCCAAGGTAGAGGCAAGGGTGGTTGCGAGACTCAGGTGTATGCAACCTTAGTTGGGACACAGATCTATGATTATACTATTGAATAAAGAACTTAGCACCGTCAGTTCCTCAATATACAATCAATAATCACTTCGCCGATAAAAAAGGGCTTCGCAACATTCACACTGATATAACATACTTAATAACTTAACATCAATAGATAGGTCATATCTAGCAGATCAAGCACTCAACACATTCATATAGATTATATCTAACATTCTTATACATCATTATCACTAAACTTAAGTGTACTTATCTAATCATCTCTAATCACTTAGCAAAGAATACATAAACATATCAAGACAAGCACAAAGAAAGACAACATAATGTTTGTGTGGTTCACCCCCACCCTGGGGCTATGTCCACCAAATCTTCTTCTTTATTATATTCAGTCAATTGGCTATAATCATAGAGCCATCAAAACCCTACTCTGCACAGGACAGAAGATTTGCACAACTCACTAGATCCTTCTTCCTTCCATTACAACACTCAACCTTCCACAATATGTTACAAGGACCTGCACTTAGCTCTGCAAGTCTCTTACAGTCATGCACAAGGCACTTACAGACCCTACTTGCACTTAGCATACATTCACATCACATAGATGCACTGTTTGACTACTTCTTACATTGCCTAGCCTTCTATTTATACATTACAACATAGGCCTAAGAATGGGTAAACCCATGGGCCAACATCCCAATCCCATTACATATTCCCAAAATCCCAAAAAGGACCCAAAATTGGGCCAATATCCCTTCATATCCACTTTGTCTTGCACTCCTCCTTCGACAGCCTGTCGAAGTCCAAATATAGGTCAATATGACCAAGAATATCCCAAAACTTGGTCAAGGGCCAACAAGGTTCTTCTGGCTTCCGTTATCAACAATAAAATGCAGTGTGGTACCCTTCACCCACATCTATGAATGAAAAAGGTACACCCCCTCTTCAATATCTATTTGTTCTTTTGGTTGAATTGGTGCGTTCATGACAATAGCAGTGGGGTCTGCATCAATGATCTGTCTTCTATCAGTATTTTCTAGATCAGATTTTGAATCAGGGTTCAACTACTTGTCTTTGATCTCAACCACTAATGACTATAATGAGTGAAATTCATTGGTGTTGTTCCAGAGGATTTTGTGTAAATCACACCATTTTTAGTGTCCTTCTTCTTCTTTCCGTTACCCTACTTTTCCTATGTCTTGGACTAGTTTTCTAAAGGCTAGTTGTTAGGGCCATATTTACCAGACTTTGGTTGTTGTGGATTTGATGACCCAAACTCCCGCTTGTTTTGGTGCTTAAATTTATGCTCGATTTTAACAACATATCAATAAGAAACATCCAATGATGGTGTTAGCACCAGAAGTCACCTCTGGATTGGGGCAGAGGTAAGCCCAGTACCCATCAGTTTATGTCTCACAATGAACAATTTTAAAGGGGGTTGAATGGGCGTAGGCTCAGGATAATATCGTTTTAACTCAGAAAACTGGACCAGCATGCACCCGTAAATCAGGTCTCGATTCAACTTTAGTTAGGAAGTTTTAGTAACAGTGAGAAGGAGGAAGAAATTGAGGAGAAAATGAAAGGTCTTCTCTAGAAAACAGGTCTTCCAATAGCCTAAGGAGGAAAAATGCAGAAAATAAGATCTTTTTGGATTCAGAGTTCAGGAGACTAAAAATGATATAACCGGGCTATAATATAACATCCATTACAACTCAGTCATAAACATCCATGTGAATCCTTCAATCATGAACATTTAGTATCAGAGGCAATAAAGCATGGAAACAGGAAGTTTAATTTCATTAAACCAGAAGTCTTAGCTCGAATTTCATAACCATATAACCAACGTGCTTTATAAAAACTTTACAATGCGGGAGCGTAGCTCGACCACCAACCCTCACAAAATATGAAAACTACATACATATACTAAAAAATTCGCCCGGCAGAGGCGTTCTCGAGCTTCGCGTTCAATGCCATGCACTTGTGTCTTCTCAGTTAGATTGCGCATACAGTCTCATCTACACATGCCTTCCCCTATCAGACACAAGCTCTCCTCTGCTAGTCCTTTATGGATTTCCATTTATGGGGTGAGATGAGGTCTCAGCTACCACATCACTTCATTAACTACCTTTTCTCGGTATTGAAACGTGGCTTAATGCCCAGGGGGTGACCACACACTTCTCTTGGATAGGACACTATATAATCGTGTTATTGCGGGGATGCTCAAAGGTGGTTTGGGTTCACATCGCTTTTGAGCCTGCAATCCACCACCTTTTTCCACATATTACTTTTTCCAAACCACGGCTTCAATTGCGGGACCACTCAAGAAAATTATCGCCTGAGCACATCGTGTCCTTGCAATGGATTGTGGCCATCGATCTTGTGATATTGGGAAATCATTTATGATCAACAGCTCAAATATTCCCTCTTCAGATCAATGGATCAGATCTTCCCTTTTCAAATCGATGACTGAGATCTACTTCAGGACTTTAGGCTTCGGCCTTTCTCATGGTGCTATACTTCGTGCAATTTTGAAATCCGAAATACATGGGGGTCGTTAATCTGGAATGCTCTTGGAATATCCACCGCTGACAAAATTCAACCTGACTATTTGTATTTTAAGACTGAAATGAGATTCTATACATGTTGTTCTCGGACGCTTCATGTGCAAACCACAAAATTGGACGACCTGCTACCCTTGACAGCTGTATGTGATAACATTTGGCTCCATAGGGGATGGCATGCTCCCTGCGAGCTGCCAAGAAAAAGTAGTTCCAATTTCCTTTTGCATTGGGCTATGGAGTCATCCTCAAAAAACATCATGTTGAGGATTAAAGGCCGACAAGCACACTATCCTAAAAATGAAATAAAAATACATGGGCTCCGAAGGAGCTTATTTATGTACATTCCTATACTAATTGATTTTTTACATAGTGCTAGGTGAAAGCAAACTTCCAGCATAGCCATTCAAGTAACTTCATAACTGGAAGCTCCTTCACTTTGTCCGCTATTAGTAATAGATGATGCAACTATGACAACAGAGAGGTTACATCCTTTATCTTTCCTCCTAATGCTTAGGTTAGGATAAAATTGAGCGGCTTCAAAACATGAATGAAACACAACTCCATGTATTTCTTCATAGGCTCATAGGCCAAGAGACAAACTCCATAAAATTTATAATAGACAACCTTCTCTGTCACACAACTGCTCACACATGGCTAAATATCTTTGGTAGGCACAGGTGGATGAGAGGCTGATGCAGGTTGACTGACCTCATATGATGGCTTCTCACTTACAGGCTCTCGATCGAAGATAAACTACCCCTTCTCCTGCTCCTTTTTTTCTTTGTCTTCTCTGAAAACATATGCTCGCTGAGAGCAAGAAGTCTCTTCATTTGTATCCAAGGATGTCTCTTTCTCTCTATCATGATGCTCTTGGTAGGAGATTTCACTTTCATAAGGATATTGGCAGCCTATGATTTTTAATTCTGAATACTCTTCAGGGGTAGGTGAGCGCATAACTCTTTTATCTTGCAAAGAGAAAAGAGAAGTATCTTGATTCTTTTCTTCAATCATTTATTCTTTTAAATATGAGACAACAGGTGTACTAGGGGCATAAAATAATGCATCCATAGTTACGCCATCATCAACGCTATCATCAATCATATCTGGTACTTCTTCTTGGGAAATAGAGAGAGAACACTTTTCATATGTATTTTCAAAATGCTCTCTTTCATCCTTGCTTTCTCTCTCAATCAGATATTCACCAGACTCGTCACATGAGGAACACGCTATCGTCTAGAGAACGTGGAGTGAAAACATCTTACAAAATTCATCAAAAATAATATGAGCTGGGTAAATCTTCCTGTAATACGAATTAAAAGAATCATGAAAATCCTTCAAAGAATGGATACTAGAAGCAGGGAGAGATAGACACCATCCAAGAACATATTCTTATAAATAAAAACTTAACATCTTGATCCAAACATCCTTGTGAAAGAATCCATGTTCAAGCATGCATACATGAAATTTTAATAAGTTCTCACCAAGATGGTCATGCTTGCTTCCTCTGAATCTCAAAAGATAATCATCCCATTCGTTTATAGCCAACACTAGATGTGGATAGCTAGATATGGATGAGAAATTTAAAGGGGAAAAATTATGACCCAAGCTAACTGAGAGATGTGGCTCCTCCTTTTCTCCTTCATGGCTCTACCCAGGATCAATTTCACAATCACTATAAACAGGAACCATGGAAGAGATTTTCTCTTCGTCGTCTTCTCTAGGATATCTGTCAAATTTTTTTTGTTCTTGGTCAATATCCGACATCACTTCTTCATCATAAGTAGGGCTTCCAAGAACATATATTTCCAGGACCGAAATATCCTCTTCATTTTCTTCGTAAGAGCGACGAGAAAAATCTTCCTTTAATTCCTCTATACTTTTAGAAAGTGATTGCATCATCTCCATTACATCCTTTGGGGGATGTCCCTTATCCCCACATCTTTCTCAAGAATGAACCATGTCCTGGAGATCATCTCTATACTCCTTATAGTAGTTATGATAGATTAACTCAGAGGAATAATACTTTTGGCAACACCTATTGAATGATGCATGAAATTCCCTTAGGGAGGAAACACTAGTAGGGGGTAAGGAATGATACCATTCACGAGCATCCCCTGCTAATCAGAACATGAACATTTTTAATAATACATCCTCATGATGTATCTCCCATTGATGCATGAGTTCATGAAACTCACAGAGATGTTGAGCAGGGTTGTCCTCTTTACGCTCTCTAAATATGGGAAAATAATATCCCCATTCATCCATAGTAGGGACAACATTAGGAAAACAAAAAATAACATAAAAATAAAAAGGACCAAACCTTTGAGCCAGTATTTTGTTGATTTCAAAGTAGTGGAGTTTCCAATCGATTCTTTAATCATGAAGTCGCAAGGTGAAAGATATGTAGTAAGAGGGTGTCTGGTCTTTTTTCACCATCAAAGACCATATATGATCATTGTGTTCTCCCGAGGGATACCAGGTGTAGCCAGAAGCAGCCACACTGAAATAGTGGATTTGAGAGAGTGGAGTCACCTCACTGGAGACAGCAGGTGCAAGATCAATCTTCAAAGGTTCTGATTTCTAATGCACCTTCAGAATCAGAAGTTAGTTGTCATTCTACCCAAGGAAAATATTCAATTCATCCTCGACAATGACACCAGAAATGTTAGCACTAGAAGTCACCTATGGATTGCGGAAGAGGTAAGCCCAGTATTGATCATTTTATGTGTCACAATGAACAATTTTAAAGTGGTTCGAATGGGCACAAGATCAAGATAATATCATTTTAACTCGGAAAAATGGACCAACATGCACCCACAAATGTGGTCTCGATTCAACTTTAGTCAGTAATTTGTAGTAAGGGTGAGCAAGAGGAAGAAATTAAGGAGAAAATGAAAGGTCTTCTATGGACAACAGGTCTTCCAGCAGCCTAAGGAGGAAAAACTCAGAAAACAAGATCTTCTTGGATTCAGAGTTCAAGAGATTGAAAATGCTATAATCAGGTTATAATCTAACATCCATTATAATGCAGTAATAAACATCCATGTGAATCCTTCAATCATGAACATTTAGTATCAGAGGAAATAAAGCATGGAAACATGAAGTTGACTTTCATTAAACCAGAAGTCTCAGATCGAATTACATAACCATATAACCAACGTGCTTTATAAAACATTTACAATGCGGGAGTGTAGCTCAACCATTGACCCTCACAAAATATCAAAACTACATACATATACTCAAAAAATCACCCGGCAGAGGCGTTCTCGAGCTTTGCGTCCAATGCCATATGCCTATGTCTTCTTAGTTAGACTGTGCATGCAGTCTCCTCTACGCATGCCTTCCCCTGTTAGATGCAAGGTCTCCTCTGCCAAAATTTTATAGATTTCCATTTATGGGGTGAGACGAGGTCTCAACTGCCACCTCACTTCATTAGCTTCCTTTTCTCGGGATTGAAAAGAGGCTTAATGCCCAGGGGGTGGACACACGCTAATATTGGATAGAACGCTATATAAACACGTGATTATAGGGATGTTCAAAGGTGGTTTGGGTTCACACCACTTTTGAGCCCATAATCCACCACCTTTTTCCACGTATTACTTTTTCCAAGCCATGGCTTCAGTTGCAGGACCACTCAAGAAAATTATCGCTCGAGCACGTTGCGTCCCCACAATGGACTGTGGCCATTGATCTTGTGATATTGGGCAAGGATTTATGATCAACAGCTCAAATATGCCCTCTTCAGATCAATTGATCAAAGCTTTCCTTTTCGAATCGACGACCGAGATCTTCTTTGGGACTTCGGGCTTCAACCTTTCTCATGGCGCTATACTTTGTGCATTTTTTAAATCCTGAATATGTGGGGGCTGTTAATATGGAATGCTCCTAGAATCTCCACCACTGAAAAAATTCAACCTGTCTGTTTGTATTTTAAGCCTGAAATGAGATGCTCTGCATGCTTCACTCGGACGCTTCCTTCCAGACCACGAACTTGGACGACCAACTTCCCTTGACAACTATATGTGATAACATTTGGCTCCACAGGGGATGACATGCTCCTTGCGAGATGCCAAGAACAAGTAGTTCCAGTCACCTTCTTCATTGGGCTATGGAGTCATACTCTAGAAACATCCTACTGAGGATTAAGGTCGACAAGAACACTATCCTAAAAATGAAAGAAAAATACATGGGCTCTGAAGGAGCTTATTTATGTACATTCGTATACTAATTGATTTTTTACATAGTTCTAGGTGAAAGAAAACTTCCACCATAACCATTCAAGTAACTTCCTAACTGGTTGTGCCTTCACTATGTTCGGCTCCTTGTCTCTGATATCAACCACCAATGACTGTTTTGAGCGACATTCATCGGTGTTGTTCTAGGATATGTTGTGGAAATCGCACCATTTTATAATGTATGTCTTCTTCTTTCCGTTACCATTATTTTCCTCTCGCCTGGACTAGTTTTCTAAAGGCTAGTTGGTAGGGCCATATTTACCATACTTTAGTTGTTGAGGATTTGTTGACCCAAGCTCCCACTTGTTTTGGTTCTTAAATCTATGCTCTATTTTAATAGCATATCTATAAGAAACACCCAGTGATGGGATGTCCAGAAAATCCATTTCATTTTGGATGTACCTGTGTAGAGCCCCATGGTATTTCAAGACCAGATGTCGCTCATAGTCTTTGATACCCAAATTGTTTCACAAGGTATGGAAGTTATTGGTGAACTCTGACATTTCTTGGCCCCTCTCTTGTCTCTGCATGGTCCATCTCATGTACTGGTCATCATAACTGTTTCCAATAGGGTAATATTTTTCCTTGACCACATCCACAAAAAAATCGCAAGTGGGTCAACCCCATATATTCAAGAATCCTCTGTGGACCTTTTCTCCCAGTAAGTTTCCCACCAATGTTTTACATGGGGTAGAGCCTTAAGGAGTGCGAAAGTGATCTTTTCCCTGTTGGAGAGATTATGAACAAAGAAATATCCTTCTAACATATTTAACCATTTTTCTAGGGAACATACATCTATCTGTCCTTCAAATACGGGAATATAAAATTAATTTGTACCTTTGTTAGGTTTGGTGCCTCCAAAGAGGGCGCTTGATGAATACTCACCTATTTTTATCGGTAGGCATTGATGGATGTGGAAAAAATTCTCCATCATTTCGTCCCTCTGTCACATGAGAGCTTTCTCAAGCAAAAGATTAATAGAATCTTCTACTCCATCATTTTTATTTTCTTCTACAATGGAGGGTTTATTGGGAATACGAGAGAAAATTTCCAAAAGAGAGACAATCTCGATACCTAACTTTCTATACTTGGACCTCATTGGGGACATGCACTGAAAAACGATCAAGAGCAACTTCCTCTGATACCACTGATTTGGATTATTTTCTGCAAGAAATGAGAGCGAAGATATAATAAATAAATGCACATAGATATCTAGTATATCGAATAATATAACAAAAATATATATCAAATATGAAATCATAAACACAGAGATACATTAATACACAATTTCTATTTATGAGCGAAATGTACAAAAATATAGAAATATAGAGTGAAAGACTCGCTAGAATCATGGCATCTTATCTATGAGAAGAGATGTGACATATACTCGCATTCACAATAAGATGATTGTTACAATCAGGCTCTCAAGGAATTTTTAACATAAGGAAAATATAAAACCCTAACCTCAGAAGATGAAAACACAAAATGTTTGTAGGCCCCGATGGGGGTAGTTGATACGTCAACTTCCCGAGAGTGTAACGTTTGCATACGATCTTTGTTTGGGGTACTCGCTACACTATTTTAAAGGTCTAACCGAGACGAACAATTTTAAACTAGAGAACACAAGTTCCTTTTCTTGTATATCGAGCCCCAAATCCCCAAAAAACGTCGTTTAGGGCCTCAAAATGACCCCAAAAGTTTGAAACCCGAAAAACTACAGAAAAACTGCCAAGGTGGAAAGTTGTTTTTTGAGCCAGTGGAATAGATGTGTAGCCACCAATATCCAACTAGATCAATCCTTCCCCATTAATAAGAAATGGTCTCCATTGTGTTGAGTTCCTTGGGGAGAGGGGGAAGCATTTGATGAACACAAACCTTGATGAGTTGCTTGCCTTGCTAGAGAAGTTGTGTTGCTTAGTTTGTTGAAGGATGTCATGAACCTGTTGATGGCAGGGTTGAGTCTGTTCAACCAGTTGATATACATAAGATGAATGTGTGCAGAAGGAATATTTGCACTTTGTTGCAACCTTGTCGACCTGTTTCTGTTGATAGAAGTTTCTTTGGTCGAGGTTGTAGTGGTTGCAGTGTCTTTATGTTCACCTTTTGAACATATTTTGAAGAAGCTGAAGTTTGTAGTATGCGATACTACCTTGCGACATTGTAGACGTGGGATAATATTTGGAACTACCTCTCATATTCTATAAAGATGAGCCCCGAGAGTAACAATGACACTACAGGGTGGAGACTCATAAAATAAATGGAACTTCCACATATATGGTTGGCCCAAGAGAACATCATAGACATCAAGTGGGGAACATCACATAATACCTCATCCTTGAAGGGTTGGATGTCATATGACAATCAAAACTGTCGGTTGACAAAGAGATCTCGTCCCTAGAAAAGCCACTCGATGTTGTATGATTGCAGATATGGTGTTGTCAACAATCTCAACTATTTGATGACTTCTTCTGAGGTGAGGTTCTTTTGTCTTCCACTATAAACAATAAAATGTAGTGTGGTACCCTTCACCCACATCTGTGAATGAAAAATGAGCTCCCCCTCTTCAGGATCTTTTGGTTCTTCTATTTGAATTGTTGTAGTTGCAAAAATAGTAGTCGGGTCTGCGTCGATGATTTATCTTCTATTCGTATTTTCTAAATCAGATTCTGAATCAAGGTTTGGTTGCTTGTCTTAGATCTCGACCACCAATGACTGTTTTGAGTGACATTCATCGGTGTTGTTCTAGGGGATTTTGTGGAAATTGCACCATTTTCTAGTGTCTTTCTTCTTTCTGTTACCCTTCTTTTCCTGTGTCTTTACTGGTTTTTTGAAGGCTAGTTGTTAGGGCTATATTTACCATACTTTGGTTGTTTTGGATTTGATGACCCAAACTCCCGCTTGTTCTCATGATGAAATTTATGGTTGATTTTAACAACATATCAATAAGCAGCATCCAATGATTGGATGTCAAGAAAATCCATTTCATTTTGGATGTATCTGTGTAGAGCCCCATGGTATTTAAGAACCCGATGTCGCTTGGAGTCTTTGATACCCATCTTGGGGCACAAGGTATGGAAGGTATTGGTGAACTCTGACACTTCTTGGCCCCTGGTTGTGCTACTTATATGTCTAATATAATGCACTCATTAATTATCAATCCAGGATTCATAATCAACAGAGTTACAAGACACTAGTAAGGAAGGTAATTCCTAATGTCACGAGTATAGAATCAAACTAGATTATGTATGTTGGAAACAAATCAAGATAACAAACTACAATGCACTTTGGTTGTCTTTCACAGAGAGGCTATCTATTCCATTGTGGCACATGCAAGTATGAGATGGAATTGGTTTGATAGATCAACTCTGATGTCTGACCTAGAAAACTAATTATGCAATCCACACTTTCTGAAAGGAAATCATACAGCAATCAGCATAGCATGGGTAGTTCAACAGTCAATATGTTGGTTCTGTTGTGGTTCACAATGAACTTCACTAGTTCTTCTCCAAGTAGTTTTGACTATTGCTACCAACAACTATGATCACTCAAGGAAATCAAATTCATGAGAACAAAAAACAGAGCATATGCAAAAACAGAGGAATTAAAGATCTAAGGAATTACAGAATGAAAATCTTAATCTAAGTTGTACTACTATCATCTAGCAGAGTTAAAGCTTTAGCTAATTCACTGTCTATACTATTTAAAACAAACACTAATGCTAATCTATGAAGAGGCTGGCCTTTGTTGGGCGGTGGGTCATTGTCGCTTCAACAGGTCAGTTGTTGAAGTCTACAGTAAGCTTTCTTTTAACACGCACATTACTCTCACTCGCACTTAAAAACATAAAATCAAAACTCTCTTTAAAAACTCAACTCATTCTTAATCATAGATAATTAGAATATGGAGATAAAATGACATTCCATTAATCTTCACTCATAAAATGTGTTCTGTACTATAATACGCTTCTTACATATTGATGGTATGCTAACTCTCCTACTCTTCTACCATCCTTGCCACATCTATTTAATAGTCTGAATCATGAAACACAAGGAGGCAAAGTGATTTGCAAATCAATTAGTTGTTAAGGTTTAATCATTCGGTTACATATTTAGCCTCATCCTCATGACACAGAGTGCATGAGGATGAGGAAATTAACAAATTGTTCTTATCATAGCCTTGCTAAACGAATAGACATCCACCAATTGACTTAGGAAAGATTTGGCACTTAACTTAGTGCATTAGGCTCTTCCATATCAGTGTTGGATTGTAATAGGCATATGGTACCAGATCACGACAGGGCGCAAAAGGTGGTACCGGATCATGACAGAGTGTGGTCGTTGGTACCGGATCATAACAGAGGTGTTCGTTGGTACCGGATCACAACAGAGCGTGTTTGTTGGTACCAGATCACCACAGGTAAGATTTAGTATTGGATGCATTTGGTACTGGATTAGACAACAACAATCTTGGTGCGCAGGTACTATATCATGACAGAGTTGGTACAGGAACTCTAGACATCTAGGGGTCAAATATTCACATATGAAAAATCGAGCATTAGTACATGAAATATTTAATTCCTTAACTCAATAAACCACAAAATACATGAATTAACCATACTTTACCTTATGATCTTATTACTAGAAATTGGTAGCGTTCTTTTCATTCACTCAAGATTTAGGTAGGTCCAAAAAGGTATAGGTGAAGAGTAAAATAGGGTAATGAGAATTTCAATTTTAGGTCTCAACATTCCCCCATGGAAAAATCATTGCATGTCCTCATGCAACTGAAAACAAAACCCAAAATTTTTCAAAACTTGAGACTGTGTTCTTTACTCTGATGGATCAATGATATTGATAGCTGAAGCCTCTTCTCTTAACTCCCTTTTGATGACCCTAACGTATTGTAGGAGTCGTAATACCTTCTTGAGCTTGTTATAGGTCTCTTCATGGTCATCTTGAGTTTGTTGGCTGGTTTCTTTCAACAACTCATTTTCCTTTTTGATATATCTATCCAAGAGTTGATATTCCTTTACTTCCTGTTGGAGTTCCTGATTTTGTTTTTGTAATTGCCTAATCCTTTTCTTCATTTGTTCTCTTGTCAAGTTCTTTCTTGATTCTACCATTGTTGGCTGGGTGCACTCCCTTTCCTTGACTTACTCCCTCATCCCACATAGAGTAATAGTGGCTTGATCTTCGGTCAGACTAGGGATGTCATATTGAATTGGTAAATCCTCAAAAGGGGAGGTCAGGTCGATTGGATCTTCCTATGTATGAGGATTAACTATTTTTTTTCCCTTCTTTGCCATGCTCCTTGTAGTTCTTTTACAAGGAGGTACTAGATCAGGGATGCTCACATGCTTCCTTTTCTTCTTCTCTAATTGTGAAATGGTGATAGGGGGTTGTGCCATAGACTGTTTACTTTTAGTTTCTGAGCTAGGCTTCCTTTTCTTCATCATTTTCTGATGGTCCTCTTTCTCAACTACCACCGTGGAAGTCTCCTCAACTAATTTGTTTTTACCTTTTAATTCAGAGCTTTTAGAAGTCTTGTTGACTATGGAGGAGGACCCTTCTTTTTCATGTTGGCTCACTGCCTTAGATGATGGTGGAGTTGTTTTATCCTTCTTGCTCTTTTTCTCTTGGGGTTCCTTACTTTTCTTTGGACCATGTCGGGTTTCCTCCACAGATTTGTTTCCTGTGGGGAGGTGTTGTGTGATAAGGGATTTCCAACTAATCCTCTATTTCCTAAGCTCATGCAAAACTAGCATTTTAATGAAAACTTGATGGTAGATGCTAGTCTTTTCTATTTTGGAGATGGATTTAACACCCCTTACCATTTTATTCAAACTCATCCATAGAAAATAGGGAAAATTTATTTCAAGGCCTCCTTCAAAATGCAATAGGAGCCTAAGGTGATAAATGAAAGTCACGACATACCTGCCTTCACAGGTGACAAATCATTGAAGATTGATAATCATTGGATGGTATTCTTCTTTGATGTAGTTTCTAGGGATCCCTTTCTTCCAATCAGCATGCTGATGATCTGCCTTCAAAAATTGTTGGCACATATCTTTGTTAATTCTCACACCTGTGAAGTATTTAGCTCCTCTACTAGGCAGTCTTGTTACCTCCCTTACCGTTGCTTCATTAATTATCAGTTGTAGATTGCCTATACGTGTCATCTCTCCATCATAACATTGTATAAATTCCTAAGATATCTTCTCTTTCTAGCCTGTAAAGTCTTCCAGAAATGGTATCCACCCTAATCTGGCATATTTTTCTTGACATAATTGGTATTCCTCGGTTTCCCTATAAATTTGGAAAACCAGTTTGTGTCTCATAACGACCATCGTTATAAGTTGAGAAAAGGGTTGGGTTGCAGCACAACGATTTAGTGAATTGATGGAGGGTTTGGTACTAGAAAGGAGCAGGCTCAGAACTGGAGGAAAGCTCATGACAAGGGGAAATATGGTGATGGTGTTGCGAATGGTAAGTTTAAGTGAGGGTACTGCAAGGAAAAATTATGACCAAATGTGGCTTATCTGGATGGCTTTGCCACTAGATAAGCCTATTTAATTTCTACCTGTTACTATAATGATGAGGATAAGACATCGTGTGTTCAAGGTATCATTTTGAGATAGGTGATTGGATGTTTGGGTGGTGAAAGTAATGTTGGATCGTGGTTCATGGTATAAAATAGGTTCGTGAATTTGATTGAGGATGAAATATATTCGTGGGTTATCATTGCTATGCATGCTTCATATTTTTATATGATTTTTGCCTTTAACCATGTTCAAGAGCTATGAGAGGGTTAATTACGTTTAGTCATATGGGTATGAGGGATAGTCACATGGGTTTAATACTAAGGTCATAAGATCTAGTATAGCTTTTCATATTTATTGTAGTTTTATGAGCATAGGAAAATAAATACCATTTTACCTTTGCTTTCACCTTTGTATGATCGATGCTCATAGTATGTGTGACTGCTTGTAAATTGTCAAAATTCATCCTTTTAGACTGAAGCTTATTGAAAACTTGGTACGTGAATGTCCTATACTTTTGATGTGCGTATCTTCTTTTGTATTTGGTTCTGCAGAGTGATCATGTAAGTCTGGAAAAGAGTTCTGAAGGGGCTCTTTGACCTTCTCCCATGTCGAAGATGTTGTATCTATGTAGGCAAGATGATTCAATCAATTTATATCATAATGGAGAAGAATGATAAGAGAAAAAGAAACCAATCAAATTTTAGAAGTACATCTTATCACTTATCATATGATCTCATGCTAGAAAAAGTGAAATTGCCCTGCTTTTAATGGATTATTGACAGAGGTAGAATTCAACAATGAAACAGGGGAATACATATATGTTTTCATCTCATGAAATTGCCCTTCTTTTAATGGAGTATTGACATAGGTAGCATTCAACAATGAAACAGGGGAATATATATGTTTTCCATAAGAACATATCCCACCTAAATTGCTTCAGATTTTTACTATCATTGGATGTTATAGATAAATTTCACAATATGAGTAGATTAGGCTCCCTAGTTAGGGCTCCACTCTTAAGAATTTTCCTTCTTAGATAGTGTAGGCTTTAGATGTCA
>ML847382.1:52048-63874 GCA_009831015.1 Picea engelmannii | reverse complement strand
CCATTGCCCAATCTTAGGCACTAGTCTTAGTTGCCCTAGGAAAAGGTCTGACTCTCATACTTAGATAGTTGCATCTTGCATTTGCTGATTAACATCTTAGGCTAGATTCCCCCTGACCTTTTAACCAATTAAAATCAACTCCTAGAACATTAAATATTAATCTCATCTAGTAACTAGGGTCTACCCCCCTTGGCTTCCCTAGGAGTTAGCCTAGACGGAAGAGGTTCAAGTCAAAGTGACAGCGTGGACTTTGAACCTAGGCATTGTGCCTCCGAGGACACACTAAGTGAGCAGGACTTAGCTCACGTTTGCAAGTGTGTATAAGGACGACAACAGATTGATTAAGGGTTTGCAACTACACTTAGCAGTATTGCCGGATATCATGTTTGAAGTTGACATTTTGGTGATTGATGTTCCGGATGCTTAGGGAATGTTATTAAATAGAAAGGCAGTTGCAGATTTGGGTGGTAACTTACAAATGGATTTATCTTATGCTACCATCCCTACTCCAGATGGGAACACTTTCAAGTTGACTAGGGAAGTGTTTAGAAGATATCATATTGAAGACCCAAGAAACCCCAAAAACGAGTTAAAGTATACTAAGGAAGGTCTTGGTAGTTATGCCATCTTGTCGAACTCTATTGTGCACTTAGAAGAGAAAGTTCAAGATAATAGAGTTGATGAGATATGGTACTTGAATTTTGATGGTGTTTTTTCTAGAGTAGGAAAGGGCGTTGGAATTGTGCTTAAAGCTCCAAGTGGTAAAGTATTTAATTTTGCGTATAGATTGGAGTTTGATGCGACCAATAATGTGGCTGAGTATGAAGCCTTCCTACTTGGTTTAGGAATTTGCAAGGATATGGGTGTGAAGTGTCTAAACATCAAGGGGGACTCGGACTTGGTCATACAACAACTAAATAATAAATTTACTTGCAAGTTTGAGAGATTGAAAAAGGTATAGGAATGCAATTTGGGACTCCATTGGTGATCTAGATGCTTTAAACCTTATAGCTATTCCTAGAGAACAGAATTCTAAAGCTGATGAACTTGCAGTAGCTGCTTCCACACTTCATCTTTCAAATAATTTGATTGATGAGAATATTTCAATGAAAGTAATTTTTAGACCCTAAATTCCTGATAACATGAATCATTGGCAAGTTTTTGATGATGACAAACAGGTTATTAAGTTCTTGACTCACATGCATGAGTTTTCTGATTTTGGCATCAGTGTAAAAGAGGAAGATTGTAAATATACTGGAGATGATGAAAAATTAAATCCAGTTTCTAGGCGGGTTGTGTCCCAAGAAATAAGTTTTGATAGACAGGATGGTCAAAAAAGAAAAGAGGATTCAAAAGAAAAACTTTGTGATCACTTAGAAGTCAACATTGGAAGTGATCAAGAGCCTATGTCACCTATGATGATAAAGGGAGGCAAAACTACCCCTATAGAAGAAAGGAAAGAAATTGTTAAGTTATTAAAAGAATATAGGGATGTTTTGGCCTTCAGTTATGATGAGCTCAAAGTCTATAGGGAGGATGTAATTCAACATGTGATTCCTTTAAAGGAAAAGACTAAGCCCTTTAGACAAAAGTTGAGGCAAATGAACCCCAAGTTAGCTCCTTTGGTCCAACAGGAGTTACAAAAAATGCTAGAAGCAGGCATCATAGCCCAAACCAGACATTCTTCATGGTGCTTGAACTTGGTTGTTGCTAGGAAGAAGAATGGAAAGATTAGGCTATGCATTGACTTCAGGAACTTGAATATTGCTTACACAAAAGATCACTACCCCCTTCCCAAGATGGAAACTTTACTTCAAAGAGTTACAGGATCAAGAATGATTTCCATGCTTGATGGCTTTTCCGGTTATAATCAGATTAGACTTAATGCGGAAGATAGGCATAAGACTACATTTACTACTCCATGGGGAACCTTTGAATATCTTAGAATGCCATTTGGTTTATCAAATGCAGGAGCTATTTTCAGAGAGCTATGGATTATGCCTTTAGGGGGTTAATTGGAAAGTTGATTGAGATATATCAGGATGATTTAACAGTGTTTTCTAAGGATGGTAAAACTCACATTGATCACCTTAGGCAAGTTTTGGACAGATGTAGAGAATTCGGGATTTCTCTAAATCCTGCTAAGTTAGTCTTTCGGGTGACTGAAGGTAAATTATTGGGCCACATAATTTCCAAAGACGGGGTCAAGTTAGACCCAGAGAGAGTTGAAGCGATCGGAAAGGTACCTTTGCTTGTTTCGAAGCAAGCTCTCCAATCCTTCTTAGGTCAGACCAACTTTGTTCATAGGTTCATTCCCAACTATGCAGAAATCATCAAACCTATATATAAGTTGCTTAAGAAGGATGTCAACTTTGAATGGAATGATAAAAGTAAGAGAGCTTTTCAAAGTATAAAAACCGTCATATCTGAAGCTCCCGTCCTTATTAGCCTAGATTATACTAAGGACTTTTAGATTTTCTCCTTTGCTTCTGAAGACACTATTGTTGGTGTCTTGCTTTTGCATATATGAGTCGGGCCTTGCAAAATTCAGAGTTAAAGTATCCCATGTTTGAGAAACAGGCTTATGCCTTAGTGAAATCACTCAAACATTCCAGAGTCTTCATCGGATATTCCAAGGTGATTGGTTATGTTCCTAATTCTGCGGTTAAAGATGTGTTATCTCAAGTAGAAGGATTAGGCTCAAGGGGTAGATGGATTGCTAAAATCCAGGAGTATGATTTGGAGATCAAACCCACAAAATTGATTAAGGGTCAAGGTTTAGCAAAAATGTTGACACAAGGTAATGAGAAGGCCTTGGGTATGGTTTGCCAAATTGATAATGAAGAACTCCATCCTAACTTAGTAAAGCTTGAACAAGTAGAATGGTATACAGACATCGTCTTTTATCTTAAGAATCTAACTTGTCCAAGTCATCTAGTAGGACACAAGAAAAGGGCTTTAAGGTTGAAATCTTCTAAGTATGTCCTTACTAAAGATGGATTAGGGTGGAAGAATTCTGATGGGGTTATCCTTAGATGTGTGGATGGCGTTGAGTCAAAGAAACTAATGGATGAATTCCATGGAGGGTTTTGTGGTGGACATTTTGCTGCTAAAACCACTACCCACAAAATCCTCAGAGCAGGATATTATTGGCCCACAATATTTTCAGATGTACATCAGTTTGTCAGCAAGTGTGAGCAATGTCATCTTTTCACAGGAAAGCAAAAGTTAGCAGCCCTCCCTTTGCAACCAGTCGTAGTTGAAGCACCTTTTCAACAGTGGGGTTTGGACTTCATCGGGAAGTTTATTGATAATTTAAGTAACGGGTATTCATGGGTTATCACAGCTACCAATTACTTCACTAAGTGGGTTGAATCCATTCCCACCAAGTCAGCAACTGAGAAGGTTGTGATGGATTTCCTAGAAGTCAAAATTATAACTAGATTTGGGGTCCCATCAAAAATAGTGACGGATAATGCCAAGGCCTTTTGTTCAATTGAGATGTCCTCTTTTTGTTTCAAGTATGGTATTATCTTATCACATGCATCAGATTACTATCCCCAAGGGAATGGTCAAGCAGAGTCAAGTAACAAAAACTTAATGACCATAGTTAAAAGGATAGTTGACGAAAACAAGAGATCTTGAGATAATAAAATTAAACATGCATTATGGGCTGACAGAATAACAAAGAAAGCAGCAACAAGAAATAGTCCTTTTGAGTTAGTTTATGGTTTGGAGGCTAGGTTGCCAGTACATCTTAGACTTCCTACTTATGGATCAGTTGAGGATCTTTCCACAGAGCAGGATGCAGTTCAGAACATGGTCAATCAGGGCATTGAGTTAGATGAAATCAAACGAAGGGCTTATGATCAGAATTGCAGAAATCAGAGTAAGGTAAAGAAGGCTTTCGACAAGTCAGCTAGGCAAAGGGACTTCATGATTGGGGATACAGTTTTTTTATGGGATAAAGGCAGAGAGAAACCAGGGAAGCATGGCAAGTTTGACAGTTTATGGTTGGGTCCTTATGTGATCCGAGAAATAGAAGGGCCTAACTCTTTTCATGTCAGCCATCTGGATGGTGAGCCCATCAACATTCCTAGAAATGGGCAGCAACTCAAGATTTTCTTTAGATGATGAGCAAGTTGGTGTCCATAGGGACACCCTCTGTAACGTATCTCTAACCCTTCTCCTTGTATTTCAATTTTGTATTGTTTCATTTATTATGTTGATGTGTACTTAGAGTTATTTGTGTATCATAGATTCATTTTGTAGTTATGATGTTGTACTTTAGTTATTTCATTATGTAAATGTTGTTTATAGCATTTTATTTATTCGTTGATATATATGTATGCTTATGTTGGATATTGGTGAGCACCTTTTTGTAGATGTTGGATTCTCATATGCTCTCTGTCCCATGTGAGAAGATCAAGCACACGTCCCCATGTGGAGCCAGATGTTGACCGCCTATTCAACTAGGGGGTCAACTCCATGTACCATGAATATATGCATCAACAGACGCAAACATGTCGAAGATTTTTTGGTTCTATAGGGCATTTTTTTGCTCCAGCACACAGTTTTGTAAGAGAGATTACCGCACCCCTGCGTGGGTTAATATTGTTATAGGTCTGCATGGGTCATAGTTAGGTCAGGTGCCTTAGGATTTATTCATTAGGAGAGTTCCTTTCACTGAGTGTTTTTTATCCTTAGGAGGTTAATGTGGCCTAACCAGTTGAGTTAATCTCCCTTGAGCTTTTCACTCCCACTAGCAATAAATCCTCCAAAGTGGTGAAAGGCGTTCTAATGAAGTCATTCTTACGTAGCTAGTGTTTATGAATGTTGTAAATGACCATGTTAGACAACACACAAAATTTCACGGAATTTTGTTGAGTCTAGCTAGGTTTTTTTTAAGGTTGGGAATTAATTCTGGATAATTAATGTAAAACTTAGGTCCCAGGATTTTTGATAGGGGTATTTGTACTCAAAAGAAAGATAATGAGACCCACTACACCCGTGGACCAAGTTTGAACTCAGTCGGACAAGTTTTGTTAGGGTTTTTGACAACTTTTTGTCCACTTAGGAGTTTTTTCGAAAAACAAGAATCTTAATTACTAAACCCAGGACATGGGAAAATGTCAAATTTTGTAATAAAGGCAAATAAGGTAAAGTTAATGTGGTAATTAATAGGGAAAGACCCCACCTAACCTACCCATACCTTTCCTAATCTTTAATTACCCTTTCTACCCACACTTTAATTATTTCCCACTTAAAACTTACATCCCCCATTTGGGTAATACATCCCCACTCCACGCATCTATTTGATAATTCGTTTTAATTATTGGTTGAGGGCCCCTCCTCATGAGGTACACCTTCCCCTCCACATCATCCACGAGTGTGGACTCCACACTCCTCCCACACTCCAAGCACATGGTTTCACCACCCTCACGCTTTCCTTAGAACTCATGCTTTCCCTTTACGTGAAAGTGGAAACATCCATTTTGAAAGAGGAAACTTGCCTTGATGCTTTACGTGGGCCTTCCCCTCTTCCATTCACGTACCTTTGAGGAGTGCATTCAACACACTTAACACTTACTCCTCCACGCTCTTGGCACATGCCCTCTTGAACTCACGCATTGCCTCTTTCTATCTCACGCTTTCTCTGGGATAATTGGAAACATCTCTTTAGAAAGCAAGTGACTCCTCCCTCAAGGCATGCATGGGTCTCTTCTTACCCAATACGCATTCACTAAGAGGCCACATCACCCATCCATCTCACCTCCCATACCAATTTTGCCCTTACCCTAAAAGCTCATGCTTTTCTTCTCTTGAGTTGGATTTGTGACACTTGTTGAAGATCCAGAGGAGGTCTCTTGGTCTCCCAAGGCTATATAAGAAACCTCTCACTCTCTCTTTTCTCACCTTTCATTATTGTACAGTTATGCTACTATTTTCTCACCATCCCACTCTCTCTCTCTCATTACTTTCACATTGCTTCACTGATTTTACTCTTGAAGAGCTTGTAGCAACTTTGTTGTTGCAACCTCTTCCCATTTGATAATAAAGAATTGCTTTGGAGGAATCAGGAGTGTTGGATTTTCTCTACATGCTTCATAAGGTGATATTGTTCTTTGCTTTCAGTATTTTGTGATCATTAAGTAGCATAGCCAAAGTATAATTTTGTTTGCTTGGCTAGGTTAAGTAAAACTTTGTTTGCTTGCCTATATGCATCATATTCATATTTAATACTAACTTTGTTGTATTATGCATGCATGCAATCCATTTATCTACTTGATCCCACAGTTTATTGAAGCTTGCAGGTTTCCTTGAGGAGGAGTTGTTGGGATAGGTTCAAGGACGAATCTGCCCTCATCTCCACTAAAATTTCATAAGTGTTTTCTGCTGTCTTTCCTCCTTCTATCATATTCATATTTTAGTGGCTAACTTGCTTAGATAGGTCAATTAAATCATTTAATTTGCTGGTTTTTATATGTGCGTAATTTTTGTTGAAAGACAGGAATTTCATAACTTTGTTTGAGTGTGTTGCAGCACAAATCAACAAGCAATAGCTTGCTGATTTTTGCAGATTCTTACCAGGACAAAAGGGCATGCTACCCAAATTCAAGTACAACACACCTTTCCGGTACTCCTTCCAACAGTAATAACAATTCCTTCTTATTTCTCCTTCATTCTAAACAATTGTACACAAGCCCAAAGGAGTTGCACCCAAAAGGTTTTCCTTCTTTCCCTTTCAGTCTTATTTTTGCAAGTTTTAGTTATATTTCTTTTATGTCTTTACTTCTTAGCTAGCTAGTTAGTTGTGATATCTACATGCATGATCAAATTTAAAATTCTCTAGAGTAGATCACACACACGTAAATGATTAGCTTAGAGCCCGTGGAGGCATTGTGGATCTTTTGCTTTCATCTTCTTTTATCTTGCATGCAATCTTTAATTTCTTAAATCTTCACCTAACACACATGCATGCGTTRATTGGTTAATTCACTTTTCGATTATGTCATCTACTTTACATGCAAACATTGACATCTTAAAGTCTTGATTTATCTTTTCCATTTTGCAAGTTACTTTCAGTTCATGTACTTTACATATGCAATTTAATAATCTAAGAACTTAATCATTAATTCCGGTTTTGGGTCCCCAAGGCCCTTTCTGGAACTTAAAATTTGAACTTGCAATCTGTTGTTCAAAGGCCTCGGCCTTCATAATTTTCGGTTTCAGTTTCACAAGCATTTTCAGTTCTTAACTTTTACATGCGATAGTTTCATACATTAAGGACTTAATTTGCAATTTCAGTAAGGCATCAGTCTTCTTATTCAATCTTTCAGTTTTAGTACTTTGGCAACTTTTGAGCAAGCTACAAGCACTCAAACACATTGCAATACCTAGCTCATAGATCTAAAAAAAATTAATCAGACTTAATAGGACACCATAACTAACCATCTTCGCCATTTAAAATGGGGTCGGAGGAAGGAAACGGAAGGTGCTAGGACTGGGACGGTCTCACGATGCGCGGTGTCCTTTCCGGGAGTACTCTGATTTTAGGGTTGACCTGTGAAGCTAGGGTAGGCCTCGTTGCCTCACTTCTTGAGCATCCAACAGTCACTTGGTAACTGGGGTGGAGAGTTTTGGGTTGACACCTAGATAGGGATAAAATTAATCACACTTAATCACTTAACTCAATTTGTAGTCTACAACATCGTTAATTTACATTTCACACTTGCAAGCATTCAGATCTCATATTTACATTCATATGCAAGTCTTTTATATGTTGTAGAATAATTGCTTAAGTGGTTATATCTCTTATCTGGGATACTTCATTTTTCAATCATTTCATCTCTCTTGTATCCCTGTATCTGTGGTGTGATCCTTCAAGAAGTGCGCATCCACCTAGAGGCATTCTCTTGACTCGGTCTTGAGTGCTTTGCGTCTTGTGGCCATTGAAAAGCAGTCCAACAGAATTCTATCTGTTGTGAGCATGCTTGGCTTGATGTGTTGATCATCTTTGCATCTTTGAATATCTTCTTTTCCTGCACATTTCAAGCACTTGTTAATATCTTGTATCTATTGTATCTAGCTTAGTCTTAATCTGTACATCATAGGTTTTCTTTCTATGTATCTTGTATCTAATTTAGTTTAGCTTGTATATTTCATATATTCTTTTGTATCTATCTGTATCTATCTTGTTATAAATTTTGTAATCTTTGTAACTTGTAATTATCTTGTAACGAACACCCCCTTAACTTAGTTGACCCCTTGCCCAATCTTAGGCACTAGTCTTAGTTGCCCTAGGAAAAGGTCTGGCTCTCATACTTAGATAATTGCATCTTGCACTTGTTGTTTAACATCATAGGCTAATTCCCCCCTGACCATTTAACCAATTAAAACCAACTCCTAGAACATTTAAACGTAAATCTCATCTAGTAACTAGGTTCTACCCCCCTTGGCTTCCCTAGGAGTTAGTCTAGACGGAAGAGGTTCAAGTCAAAGTGACAGTGTGGACTTTGAACCTAGGCATTGTGCCTCTAAGGACACAGTAAGTGAGCAGGACTTAGCTCATGTTTGCAAGTGTGTATAAGGACGGCAACAGACTCCATCCTTGGTCTTCAGGAAATAAATCCAAGTTTTCCAAGAGTGATCATCTATGAAGAGTACATAGTACAAATATTCAAGGAGGCAACAGCCATTGGCCCACACACATCTAAATGTATCAAGTCCAAGATTTCCTTGGATCTATTGTCACTACTCAAGAAGGACCCCTCGACATTCTTTCCAAGGGCACAACCTCTACAAACACCTTTATGCTGAATTTGTATCTCTAGAAGGCCTGTTACCATTTTTCCTTGTTCTTTCATAAATTTACCTTAAAGAATATCATAAGTCTTTCCTAGGATGTTCCCCCTTGTGTTGGAGGAGAGCCAGACTAAAGTCAGAGGAAGTGTTACTAAGGTGACATTGGGCAACCCTCCTAAATCCCCTTACAGTTGCACTTGTCATTAGTGATTTATAACCTTAAGTGCTGGTTTGGGAGGTAACAATCTATATTCATATAAGACTTGCCTACATCCTTTGAAGTATGCCCTAGGGCTAATTGAAGAAACTACATTTCTTTGGCAATATTGAAGTCTATATCTTTTATGAGGGACTGCCACATTCCATCCATGGAATGAGGAAGATCCTTCTGCAGAAACACACAAGCCTGATTTAGCAATTATAACCTTGTAAAGCCTTGCTACCTCTTTCAGTCATGTGCAGAAATTTATTATTATTTAGGGAAGGCATTCTTTCAGCAGTTGAAAAGGAAGTACAACTTCTTGATTTGAAAATACGGCTTCAAAAATTCAGTTGGAATGTTCTTGAATATAAAAGAAATGAGAAAGAAGCCCCAAGAGCTCAGCCAAAAGTGTCACATTTTAATTTGGTTCAGCGTGCGTATTTTTATCCTTGAAACAACAAAATTTTCTATTGCTATATACACTTCTTCCTTGGTTCTTATTAGACCGAGGGTTTCTTTCTTTATGATATTTTCAGCATTATCTAGGAGATGCTTTTGCACTCCCACATTGTACCCACACTTGTTGTATTCTTCAGTCCCATTGACCTACTTTTGTGGTCATGCGTTGGACATTAATAAAATTATCTTATCTTATCGCCTATATTGCCATTGTGTAAGACATGTAAACCACAAGAATATTGTCCTAAGATTCTGTCATTGACTCATCTGGAGGAGGTATGGTTGCACTTGTTGCTCATGACTTGAATCTATTTGCTTAAAGCCTCAAAAATCTGAATCTAAACATGTAATTGGCCTTTTGGGGTAGCTGTAAACAAGAAGCCTTACATTGACTCCCAATGAAATGAATCTTTTGTCTAAGAGAAGATTACTGTTTCCATTAGAAAAAGAGATGTAACTGTCATAATTCCTTTGTTTATATCAGAAAGGAATAAGCATAGAGAGTGACCATGTGTGTATCTTTTTATATATTTGATACTATCATTATAAAAGAACATAGAGTTCGACAGGAAAATAAACTCTATATTTGTAAAAGCATGACATCTAAATATCCAATAGGCATCTACTCAGTCCAAAGTTAAAAATATGAACTTCATCAAGCAGTTTTGCTTATTCTTATAAATTTAAAGACAGAATAGACCTTTGCTGCAACATCTCCCAAGTTTCCAGAGACTGCAAAGTGGTTTTGAATCACACGGAATGAAGGGTCCTTCAATCCTCTTGCTATTGCCTGCTTCAAATAGGACCATGCAACATAGTTATATAAGCAAGTCAAGTGCACAATAAGATGCTACTATAGTCTGTAGTCATATGATAAATCTTGGCACCATTCTTAAAAAAAAGAGTGAACTTATTAATAATTATGAAGTGAACCCATTGCCTTCTATAGAATCATTGGAGTAGCTAACACAGTTCATAGTACATACACAATACAGAAGATAAAGGACAATTTGGGAAACTTAAGGAAAACCAAGGATTGAGAGTGAGACACCAGCTGAGGCATACATATTCTAGTAAGCAGAACTTTGTTTGAACTCCTGCATCCAAGCCCCTGCCACTATAGTATTCAATGAGCAAAGGCAATTGCATGGGTCTATTTAAGCATACAAAAAAGGGCATATGCGGTCAAAAATTCATTTGTCGATGTTCTAAAAAACCAAAATCCCCAAAGTGATCTTACCTTTGAAGGAAGCCACACAAAAGTGGCGATCAATATCCAAAATAGCATTTGATGGCTCCATGTTAAGGCCCTAACCCTCATTCATTATTAGGATATTATAGTTATGGTTATGTCGCCTTAGTGGTAGGTTACATCATGCTCACTTTATCTCATATTTATAATAAAGAAGATTCATTGGTATAGGCATATTGCCTTGTGCATACCTAATCAAAGATGGTAAGAGATATCAATGGACTTCATTACATGTTTACCAATATCAGAAGGTAAGGATGTCATTTTTGTGGTTGTCGATAGACTCACAAAATATGCTCATTTTTGTGGAATTCAAGGTACCTATACTGCAATCCAAATGGTGGAAGTGTTCATGAAGGAAATTCATAGACTTCATCAATTTCCTAAAGTGACAGTAAGTGACAAAGATCCAAAATTCACATCAAACTTTTGGAAAACGTTATCGAAGATGAGGGAAACAACACTAGCTATGAGTTCAACATATCATCCACAAACATGGTCAAACAAAAATAGATAAGAAATGTTTAGAGGGTTATCTTCGTTGCTATTCTTCAAACAAGCAATATCAATGAGTGAAATTGCTTCCTCTAGCAGAATGGTGGTATAATACCACCTATCACACATCTACTAAGATGTCACCATTCGAAGCTCTTTATGGATATCCAACTCCTAGTACCATATACTTTTTGCAATACCATTCCAAAGTACTGGAAGTAGGCACACATATGGAAAAGACTAAAGAAACTTTGAAAAATCTTAAAGAAAAACTTCAAATGGCACAAAACATGATGAATCGGCAAGCGATCAACATTGAAGTGAAAGACAATTTGAGGAGAATGATTGAGTATTTTTTAGACTGTTACCCCCTCAAATTAGGGGTAACCGAGGAGATCATGTCTCGAGGCCCATGTTAGAATATAGAGGATTGTGCTCGTTTAACCATCGACGATACCCTCGTCACCCAACCACAGGTCGAAGCCACCCTCCGAGGACTTTGATCTTGACCGAGAAGAGAATCCTGGTAGCAATCAATACCCAAGAGAGGCTAAATGCACCAAGCAAGAAAATAGAAACTAAACTGAATAGATGATCCCACCCAGAAGCTAGC
>ML847382.1:34829-46754 GCA_009831015.1 Picea engelmannii | reverse complement strand
TTCAGTTTAAATATATTTGTTCAGCCAACAACTTGTCTAGGGTTTCCTTCAATTCTTTGCTTCCTTCCGGAGGATTCTAGTCTTGTCATAGGTCACAATAGAGGTTCATACCTCCCGAAGCTACCATAATATTAACAACCCACAGGTAGCAGACATGGAGTGTCAAGAGCCAGATTGACTAGCATATCCCTGCAGGGCCCCTCCTATTCATTGATGCATCACCAGCAATAGAGCAACATCCATCACACCGGCCTGGTCTTAGAGGGCAGCGGGTCTTGCTTCATGAGGTAATAAGTCTGGTATCATGGTAAGTGTCACTCTAATAATGGAAGCATTTGAATATGCTGCAAAGAATTATTTCTTGATTACAAAATATTTTCTTGGAAATTATACTCTTTTCCTTATAACCTTGGTGGGTGTCATTTTGTCCTAGTAAGTTGGTCACCCTTGGAAATACGGTGCCATTGGGGGGTTCCTTGAAAAGTCATCGTCCATTCCCGATCATACTTATCACTTTCAATACTTATTTCGTTTGTCTCCTTGTCTTTTCGGATTTTTGGGTGTACTGACCCAAGAAGGGATTGTACCTCATTTCATGGGAAGAAGGGGTTGAAAGCCCAGAGGGTAAATGTAGCTGGAAAAAGATAAAATCCAATCATGAACCTTCCAAATGCTCACCCAGGGATCCTAAGAGCAATGAAATGCTTATCACAAGAAAAATAAGGGACCCGTAAAATGAATAACTAATTAATTGATCATGCCAACGAGGGTAGAGCGCATGTGGGCTATGCATTTCCTTTTTAGTGCCCCTAATTGTCTTCAACCTAGGAAAGCATGACCAAACGTGACCAAGGTAGAGCGTGTGTGGGTTTTGTTTTTATTGATTAGTTTAGGGCCCCCTACATGTCTTCAACTTGACCACACTCTAACAAATTAATGGCAAGTGGGCCTGGAAAAATGTTGCATCGTGGACGAAGGGCAACACACCCTCTACAACGAAACCTATAAATGAGACAATACGAACCCTTGTATGTCATGAACCCCATGCCTAGAAGTCTTACCCCACTCCACCTCATACTCACACATGGCTTAGATAGGTTTTCCCTAGGGCACACCTTAGACTTGTGGATTGATTAACCCAATAGGATTCCTGGACACCCCTCCTACACCTAAATTTGACAAATTGTATAAGGTCTTTGAGCATTTGTTTAGTTTGAAAAGGGGGCTTTGATGCAAATGTTTGGGTGGTTCTATTATTAGACGTGGCTTACTTGGCATGATTCTTGTGACTTATGGACCCTTGGAGGGCGTACCAGTTTGTCTTTGTAGGACCTTTCTTGATGGACAGGTATTCATGAGGAGATGACTTCGTTCAAACCTTCACGAGGAATTTGGAACCCAAGGATGGATGTAGAGACCCCACATCTGGGGCATGCTTGTGATCACCATTTGCACCTTGAAGAAGGAGGTCGTTGCCTTTGGAGGCATTTTGGTATGGCTAGGAGACCAACTCCCATCCCTCTCCACTTGGATGCTAGCCTTTGGAGGCTTGGACGTCACTTACCTAGCTCCTGACGTCATAGAGGAGACTAGGGTTTTGAGGGAGGAGGACTTGATGAGACGTTTTGACACGTGTGGCATGATGGAGGGCCTTTGGAGGCCTAACGTTGCACTTCCCTTGTCTAGCACTTCACTTTGGCAGCCCAACGTCACCCTAGAAGGGCATGATGTCACCCTTTTGAGCGATATTTTGATGTAATTTTACTAAAATTGAATTTAAGGGTAATTTTGTAAAATTGGTCCTAGTTATATTTTTAATTTGACATTTTAGGCCAAAAGGTGATATAAATACACCTTTGGCATTTCATTTTGCCCGTAACAATTCCTCACCTTTGGCCTTTGGGGGGTCGTCCCTTGGCTTCCCTAGGAGTCAGCCCAGACAAAAGAGGTTCCGGTCAAAGTGACAGTGTGGGTTGTGAACCTAGGCATTGTGCCTCCAAGGACACACTAAGTGAGTCGGACTTAGCTCATGTTTGCAAGTGTGTATTAGGACGTAAACACTCATTAATTATCACATTAAATTTACCTTATTTGGTTAATTATTAAAAAATTTACATTTTCCCATGTCCTGGGTTTAGCAATTAAAATTGTTGTTTTCCGAAAAAACTCCTAAGTGGACAAAAACCCTAGCAAAACTTGTCCGACTCAGTTGAAACTTGGTCCACGGGTGTAGGGGATCTCATTAGATTTCTTTTGAGTACAAATTCCCCTATCAAAAATCCCGAGACCTAAGTTTTACATTAATTACCCAGAATTAATTAATTAATTAGCAACTTTAAAAAAAAAACTAGCTAGACTTGACGGAATTCCGCAAAATTTCGTGTGTTGTCTTACATGGTCATTTACAACATTCCTAAACACTAGCTACCTAGGAATGACTTCATTAGAACGCCTTTCACCACTTTGGAGGATTTATTAGGTGGGAGTGAAAAACTCAAGGGAGATTAACCCGGCTGGTTAGGCCACATTAACCTCCCAAGGATAAAAAACACTCAGTGAAAGGAACTCTCCTAATGAAGAAACCCTAAGGCAACTGACCTAACATGATCCATGTAGACCTATTACATTATAAAATCTCGCACGGGTGTGGAAATCCCGCTTACAAAACTGTGTGCTGGAACAAAAAATGCCCTGTAGAACCAATTAGTCTTCGACATGTTTGCATCTAATGATGCATATCTTCATGGTACATGGAGTTGACCCCCTACTTGAAGAGACGGTCAATAGGTTGGACTGTTCATTCTATTTGTTGAATCTTGCATTTGTTGCTTTGCATCATAGGCTAGATTTCCCCCCAACCATTTAACTAATTGAAACCAACTCCTAGAACTTAAATTTTAAATCTCATCTAGTAACTAGGGTCTACCCCCCTTTGGCTTCCCTAGGAGTAAGCCTAGACGGAATAGGTTCAAGTCAAAGTGACAACGTGGGCTTTGAACCTAGGCATTGTGCCTCCAAGGACACACTAAGTGAGCAGGACTTAGATCACGTTTGCAAAAGTGTATAAGGACGTCAACAGAGTGCTAGGATTTCCTTATTTACAAGGCTAGCACTCCATTCATTTTGGATCATGACTTCCTCTCACATTTGTGGAGGGGTAACTCTAGAAAATTTCGCTATTCCTCTTTTTTTGTCTCTTGGATCTCATGTTACTTTTGGAGGAGAATCTTTGTGGATTCTTTTGCCTTTGATAATTACTATCTCCCATGGAAAAAATTTCATAATCATGCTCATGTATCAAACCATAGAAGCTCTGTATCATCAAAATAAATATGGAATCTGTAACTAGAATATGTTGTCTAATCCTCATGCATCATGAGGGGTAACAACTGGCTCCAACATGGGGGCATGCACTCTGAAGGAGTACATGAGAACTTCAAAATATATGGTAACACCTGAGGCAACTCAACATGAAAAAGACTAGATACATATGACATGGCGAGACTCTCACCCCAGTAAATCATATAATAAAACCAACAACAATGAAATGCAATTAATATTAATGAGATGGTGTATGACATCAAAAATAGCTCTAGAATTTGCAAGGAGCTAAATGTTGAACAATGCATGAAATAAAACAACTATTCTAATCTATTTCTTACAAAAAATTATTCATTATATTGTACATCTATTTTATGGCACTAATTGCCATTAGCAAAGTACAACTTGAGGAGTTGCATGTTCACAAGAAAATGTAGCTTTTATCCACTTAAATGGTTGAGACAGAAATATTTTTTTCTAGCTTTGTCTTTGATTTTGAAAGGACCCAGCCATAGGCTCACAACGATCTCTCTGAGGAGATCTATATTGAGTAGGCCCAGGGATTTGTGCAGGATTCATCTTTGATCTATCAACTGAAGAAGTCTCTTTATGGCCTCAAGCAGGCCCCGAGGGCATGGTATGCCAAGATGGACTCCTACCTGTTGTCACAGAACTTTGTACGTTGTAAGTCAAACCTGAATGTTTACATGCTCAGGACAATTGATTCACTTCTACTCCTAGTTTTGTATGTTGATGATTTGTTGATCACCGGTTGCTCGACTTCAGCGATTGTTGTACTCAAGAGGATTCTACATGATAGGTTCTTGATGACGGACATGGGTCTGCTACATTTCTTCCTTGGACTCGAGATCAATCAGGATGTATCAAGCATCAAACTGTCTCAGGCCAAGTATGCCCGAGATCTCCTTGAGAGATTTCACATAACAGACTGCAAGTTTGCCCCGACTACTTTCCTATCAAGAGTCAGACTTGAGGATGGCGGGGACACTCCACTGGTGGACAACACACTATACAGCCAGCTAGTGGGGAGCTTGTTGTATCTCACACACTCCAGATCAGACCTCTCCTATGCAGTTGGAGCAGTCTCCAGGTTCATGCAGGAGCCGCATGAGCTACATAGGAAGGTTGCAAAGTGTATCCTTTGATACGTACAGGGCACCATCACCTTTGGGATTCACTATGCAGCAAACTCTACATTGGACCTCATCGGGTTCACTGGTTCTGATTGGGCGAGCTATAGCATTGATCGCAAGTCCACATCTGGTTACTCACTCAGTCTTGGTTCCGAGCCTATTTGTTGGTCAAGCAAGAAGTAGGTTGTTGTTGCTCTATCTTCAGCCGAGGCAGAGTATAGAGGGGTAGTTAACATAACCATTCAAGATATGTGGCTACAGCATTTTCTCACTGAGTTCGACATTCAGTTTCATCGGTCGATCGTCATCTAGTGTGACAACCAGAGCACTCTCAAGTTCTGCAGAGATCCAATTCAGAGGCAGCGGATGAAGCACATCAAGATCCACATGCACTACATTCGAGACTTAGTACACGAGGAGATCATGGACCTGCAGTTATGTCCTTCAGCAGAACAGACTGCAGACATCTTCACCAAGACCTTCATTGAGCAGAAATTTCATTCTCTACACAGTTGTCTTGGAGTGAAGGACACAGTTGCCTAGCAACTGTCAGTTCTTTTTTTCATACAATGTACTTTGAGGGGCGGGTATTCCCATGAGTTTTTCCCTCTTTCCTCGTTTATTTCAGTGTATCTTTTGTATTTGGGTACCTAACATGGCCTCATTTCCGGGACCCATTCTTTATTTTCACCATAGTGATGTTCAAGGGGGGTGTTGGAGATACTTCACACACACCTAGGAATTCTTTTTCCTAAGTTTTTCCCTATGTTTACTAGTCATTATTCAATCTCCTATAGTCTAGGGAGAATATTCTCTTCAGTTTACACTTCAGTTTGATCAGTTGAGTGGAGTCTAGATGCCACATTGAGATCATCACCATGCAGCATTGGGATCATCACCAGCTAATGCGCATTGTCCTTCGGATCATCATGAGACTACCACATTACTCATGATTCCCTGATCTCCTCCTCACTTCACTTTGTTTCAGTCAGTTAACTGAAGACTGAGAGACTAGTTAACTCAGACTAGGTGGCAATTAACTCTCGTCACTACCTGAAAGACTAGACTAGGTGGCAGTTTACTCCCATAACTGTTGTTGTGTGTCCAGATCACTCTAGACCACCACTATGGCACATTGGCTTCTCCTCTAATGTGCATTAGTTGAGTTATACAAACTCACAGAGTATATCATGTGTAAATTATCATTCATTCATTTAGTTAATGAGAATTCTTCCATTCTTTCTATCTTGTTTCTCTTTTCTCTGCAAAATGTGTATGTCATTTGCTAGCTAGATCTTTTTTGTGCAGGTTCAACACATTTACACTCATCAGCATAACCAAGGACTTGTAGAAGAATCCTCAAGTGTAGTGCTTCATTCAACCATCCACAAAATTCCAAAGGAAGTAGAGCAATAATAATATAAGTTCACTCATTCATTCGACAACTATTACAACAGGAAGAGCTCATAAAGATCAAAACCTCCTCCAGTAAAATAATAATATCCATGATAAAAACCCTAGATCTGTTCTTGGGGCGGATAAACAAATAGTTTTTATATAACTAACTACATGAGCAAGTCAAAGAAACAATATAAATAGAGTGGCCATGCCACATGTACAAATCTACATCAGTGATGAGTCCCTAAAGATAAGAAAACCTCTCCATGCATGTGAAAAGAAGCTTCAACATCCCCTTTCTCTCTCTCTAAGGAAGTCGACCCATGAAAAATTGTGCAAGATAACTCCCCTAGTTCCACGTGTGAGCATCCAAGGCATAATAGAATGTGGAAAGAGTCTCCATGAAGTGGATCGATCCCCCAAAAGTAAGGAAGAGTGCCAAGTGGAAATCAATGCCATAAATAGTACATAACAGCTAGTCGACCTCCATAAGCGAGTGACCAGCATGGTATCCAAGTCAACTAACTCCCCAAAAGTGTGCCAACGGCTATTCCATGAGAAGAAGAGTCAAAAAACACATTTAAACATATGCCCCAAATCTGGTACAAGTGAATCCAAGTGTCAAAGAGAGGGGTCAGCCCTACTGTCAAACAATAAAATATCTATAAAATGCCTCCACATGTGTGCAAGAGGGTAGCACTACACTTAGTGACCATCTCAACCATATAATAAAACATTACATTAGTGAAAAATCACCTCCATGACTAGGTTGCTAGTGTCAAGGGTCTCCATCCAATAATATCATTTGTAAGGACTCATTAAATCATCCTAATCACCATCAACATGTGTGCACAAGAAGATCACCCTCTAAAACCACAGTACCAATGCCAATCAAGTAAATAAAGTGTAAATAGTAAATAGTAAATACATATCAATATGCCTGAAACCATATAAAAGTGATGATGTCAATCAAATAATATAAGGGGTGCAAGTGACATATACCCTCCTAACCAATAAAACACGTGACCATCATCATAAGCTAAATCCTGGCACCAATACATAGGGACATGCAACAGTCACTTTGCATTAGGTACCTTTCTCTAAACATCACAACACCCATTATTGAGCAGTGGTTAGTTCTTGGAGAACCATAAAGGTGATGCTAGGAAAAGAGTGTGCTTCCATAATATGTCCCTCAATAACATCCATCAACCCTCTGGAACACCTACAAATATTGTCTCCCATAGACAAATACTCAGAATCATGCTCATGTATCAAACTGTGGAAGCTTTGCCTCAACAAAATAGATCTAGAATATGTTGTCTGATCCTCATACATCATGAGGGGTAACACGTTATTGTTGTTGATTTGTGATAGTTGAATGTAATGTCCCCCACCTCTTGATGAAGAGGTCTAGGAAGACTTAGTGGTCTAGACATCCCCACTAGACCATAGTCTCACACAGCATGGGGAAAAGTCAACCAAACTAATGTTATATTTTGATGTTGACTTAAGAAAAAGGGGAAAAGGGCAAAAAGTAACTCAATGAAGAATTAGAACGTTGGAGGTTGACTTAGGAGTTGAACCTAGGGGTTAAACTAAATCAATAGGAAAACAAAATGGAGGTATAAAACAAAGGCTAGGGTGCACCTTTCATTTCATCTTGGATATTTGGTATTTTGCTTGTTGAGCTCTTGAGCACACAGTTTTGAGGGTTTTGAGATTACAAATCCTAGAGAACAACTCAGTGGTGAAAGATTCCACTCACCTTGTTCCAAGCTTGGTCTCGGGGATGAAATACTCCACCCACACCATTCTACACTCATCATCTATTCAGGAGAGAAGCAGGGTCGTACCAGTTAGGGTTTTCCAGTAAGGGCGCACCATTGCTTGAGGAACAATTCGATCCAGCTATTTGAGAAGGCTTTTGGAGATTCTAGCAATTGGGTTTTTCTTGCAGGACCTGGCTCGTCAGTTTGGAGGTCTTCTTAAGGAGTTACTACAGCCAGGTTATTATCTACAGGTTGGGATGGTTTTGAAGGAAGGAGGTCATCTTGGTGATTCAAAGATTCTCAGATCTAGAAGGCTCTACTTCAGATCTGATCTTGATACTTCTCCTAGGGGCTTGTGGCTGCCCGATCTATCATCCTAGAGAGTTGCAGGTGATTTGGAGACCTCAGTCACCCAGGCCGAATCATTGGGCATATTTAGGGTTTCATGAGGGTCGTAATTGATTAGGGTTGTAGCAGTTAGAGGAGGAAGACTTGGTATTTGGGCTTCATACTTCAGAAAGGGGTTTCCCTTACCCTGATCTATCTCTTGGTGGAGTTTGGTAGCATTTGGAGGTCTTCTTCAGGAGGGCCGAACCATTGGTCTTCATATTCTTTCAACAAGACGTACCAGCAGCTAGAGGGTTGTGCAAAAACCTAGCTTTTTGTATTGGATCTATCATCTTGTATTCAGCCTTTGGGAGGCTTATCTTGTATTTCCGGGAGCATTTTGTAGCAACTCATATCTTTATCTTGGAGCCATCTGATGTTATTCCAAATCTGTTTCTATATTGTATCAGGTTCTTGCTTCTCATAAATAAAGGTCACATCTATGCTTTGTGGTTCCATATCTTGTGTATTGATGTGATCTTGCATGATAATGAATATATCTCGAATAAACTGAGCTGAATAACTGAATAAAACCCTAAGGCCGAAATATCAGTGGCCATCCTTTAAACACAAACAGTCAAACAATTAGTTCAGTGGTTAGCTAGTGTCCCCAAGCAAAAAAAATTGGCTTGGGAACAATACATTGAAGTGGTGCACCTTTGGAAGGGCCCCTTCTTTAATTTCTTCATATTAAAGAATTCATGTGGTTGGTTAAGGCATGTTTGTAACAACCTGACTATGCCTCTCTTAATGCTCTTCAAACCCTCTCGCATGTTATCCTTGACTCCATCACCCATTGGAATCGCACTGATCTTGGCAACCCACCATCCCTTTATTTCTGAATTTTATCATACTTTCTTTTAGGGAAACCCCCCTTGTGCCAAAGGAGAGCCAACCTAAAGAGAGAGAAAGGGTTGGTGTGGTAACAATGGGCAACCTTTCTAAGTTCCCCTAGGGTTGCACCCATGTTTCAGGGCTTTATCACTTAAGTGCAGGTTTGGGAGATAACACCCTCCACTCAATAAAGCAGGGTTATGGAAGAGATTTATAGGAGAGAGCAGCATGCATCCTGGGAATTTATGTGTTAACGAGTAAGCTCTGAAAATTGAATGTAGTCTTACTAATCAAAAGCTTCATCTTTGACTGTCTTGTCACCTCTCTCAACTATTTATTTGTTGAGTAAAAGGTGAAATAAATATATTTGATCCTAGAACAATATAGGAAAAATATGAGAACAAGTGAAATCAAAGATTTGAATGTAGGTCTTGTTATCACAAATTTTGTACTTATGCCAAAGCCCCAACAAAGTAAAACAAATTGGCGTAACAACAGGATAACCCACCACTGTCACTATTGTCGTTCTTATACACACTTGCAAACGTGAGCTAAGTCCAACTCACTTAGTGTGTCCTTGGAGGCACAATGCCTAGGTTCAAATCCCACTGTCACCTCGCTTTGAACCTTTTTCGTCTAGGCTTACTCCTAGGGAAGCCAAGGGGGGTAGACMCTAGTTACTATGTGAAGTTAAGAGCTAAATTCTAGGAGTTGATTTTAATTAGTTAATGGTTTGGGGGAATCTAGCCTATATGAGAGGCAAACAATGCAAAGTGCAATAATTCAAYGCAAAGGCAAGCCCTTTTCCTAAGACAACTAAGACTAGTGCCTAAGGTTGGGCAAGGGGTCAACTAAAGTTAAAGGAGTTTAGAATCTACAAAAGATTACAACTAGATTACAAAGAATGAAATTAGAACTAGATACAACTAAATGAGATAAACAATTATCTACAAATCTAAGAATACCTACAAATACATCAAATATACAATTATACAATTATGGACAAGAAAGGAAACAAGCACTAACTTGAAACTAACTTGAAATACTTGATTGTGCAGGGAAATAAGATTGCTCAAAGGAAAAGATTAAACCACCATTTAATTGCTCACAAAGTAAAATGTTGTTGCATTAAAGATGAAATATCCAATGATGACGTCAGCAACTTAGGGTTAGTAGGTTAGGATTTGAAATTCAAAGAACTTAGAGAGTTGTTTGATCAGATTCACTTCAACGTTGGAGGACTTTAGATCAGTGCCTTAGGGTAAAATGTGTTAGAATATAAGTGGATGTGCTCGTTTTACCATTGACAATACCCTTGTCACCCAACCATAGGCCAAAGCCACCCTCCGAGCACCTTAACCTTGACAGAGAATCACTTTGAAAGCAAACCCTAGGCTAGATAGCCAAACAAAGGGGTAGCGCACCTTTCCCTAAGGATAGCACATCGCAAAGAGTTGATCAGATAGTCCAAACCCTAGCCAAGAGATAGTCCAAGCGTAACTGCTAGCTACAGCAGCTGCAATGACAACTCTCCTCCAAACCTGCGCAGAAACTGGGCAACTGCAGTGCGCACAAGTGCTGCTCTGCAATTCTGAGACTGCCTGCCAAAATGAGAACTGGCCTCCTGTATTTATACTAATTTTGGCTAACTGCCTAGGCCGACTTCTCATTCTGGGTATCTGTCTGTTTAGTATATATTATTATTTCTGTTCGACTTCTTCTCTTGGAGGCTAATAACCTAATATAAATTATCTTCTTGAGCCGACAAGTCTTCTAGGATTATTAGCCAACTCATTAGGGTTTCTTCTTGCTTCCCAGAGTATTCTATCCTCGTCAGGTTTACACGTGGAGGTAAATGCATCCCGCAGCTACCATAATATCAACACTCCCTCCTAGCTAGGGAGGTATCACAGGTAATGGTCTCTGTTATCGCTCAGTTTGTAGTTTAGGTCAAAGGCTAAAGGATAGAGATCAAACTGGCGTAACAGGAACCTTCCCCACCCAATGTCACTTCAATGGGGAGGTTCTTTCTGTTTAGGGAGGTTAGCCCAGGGGAGACGTCCCCGGCAACCTAGGGTTTGAAGAGGCAGAAGGTATTAAGTCAAGTTTTTAGAGTTCCCTCCTCACAGGTTACCACCAAAGTCAGACAGTCCAGCTAATCAGCCAATAAATGAAGTGTATGCCCTATTGAAAACACCTTCCTAGAACAAAACAACAGCAATACAATATATATATACCTATGCAGGCTATAGCTCAAAGGGTTAGTACTTCAATGACTATCTGCTATTATTCAATAAGCAATGTAAAGTAATAGATACAAGATGAAGTCAACATTTTGTCAATTAACCATGAAAGAGAATTAACTCATCAATATCTATCAAGATGACTAAGCCTACAGTGTATCCAATCAACAATTTGCTCAATAAATGCTTGAAATCATCACTTAATTGCTTATATTCAACTTTTGTTGCGTCAAGATGAGATAACCAACTATGACGTCAACCCTAATTAAGTTAGTTTGTTAGTTAGGGTTTCAAAATTTAAGGTTTTGAAGATGCTTTTGTACACTAAGACTTCAACGTTGGAGATCAAATATCAGTGCCTTAGGGTATATGGAGTCAAATAAGAAAAGGGCACAAGGTTTTGAAAGGATGATGACTTAGAGACTAGAAGGAAGGGTTCCAAGGTGCTGCAAAGGCAGGGCCCTAGAATCAAAACCCTAGGGGAAAGAGGCTCACTCCAGTGTTGCTTAAGCAAGGCCTCGTGCTCTTTCCTCCTTCTCTAGGTCAACTTGGCAAAACGGCTAGCATAAACAATAAGTCTAAGGGAGAAAGTGTTGCAAGGACAAGGCTTTCAAACCCTAGAAGATGAAGGCCCTAGGTGTAGATAACCTTGAGACGAACAAAGTTCGCTCACACAAGAATAATCCAAAATATCTGGAATATAGTAACCAAATCCATATGGACAAATATATATGTAATAAGAATGAATAATAAGATATAGAAGATAAGATGAGATGATTACAATTGAGAATGAGGGCCTGCTTATATACCCACGCA
>ML847380.1:21012-34730 GCA_009831015.1 Picea engelmannii | reverse complement strand
GAACAATCATTTGGGTGTTGAAGAAAAATTATAGACACACATGATATTTTTTCGTTTCCTTCCAAAGCTTGATATGCTTTTTTTTTTTTTTAAGTCACACAGCATGTAGACACTATTTGCCTTTTTCTGTAGGTAAGCTTCATATGACAATTATTCTAACCCAGGAAGCACATCTTGTAATAGAGGTTGTCTAAGTGTACAATGTACGATTGTGTTTCCCACGGTTCAGATGGAAGCATTGAGGCAATGTCTATATATATAAGGGCATTTCTTACTACATCGCAGACAATCAATTGTATCATCACTTATGAAAGAAGAAGTATAAGCAGTAGAGTTGAATTTTTCACATACAGGCTCGAAGGGGGTCGAGTACGCATTCGCTGCAACCAAAACACCCTCAACATGGGCACGTGAGCATAGTAGTTAATATATTGAAAAATATAACATACAACTGCACAACAACAAAAAAAACTACAGAAAATTGGTGAAGGCAATTTGTATGAGCAAAGTGAGGATGAAATTGTAGATGTATACACACAACAGTTGTAGAGCTAGTTAGTTTCTTGAGATCCTGTACTATGTTTGTTTTCAATTCTGTTACAAATGTTGTTTGGGTTGTGCAAAAGATCATTTCTTTAACATCTCTTTTCTTTGTTATATTTTTGAAGAGCATAAGTGGAAATTGCACTTTATGCAATTTTCATTCCATTGAGGAAAACAAATTTGAATAGGTGTCAAACAATTGCAACTGCAAAATGTAACAGTGCAATAGTTGTGTAACATAGCCCACATACATAGACATGTGAAAGTAAAGGACAAAATTGGATATGGAGAACGGTACCATTGTCTTGTCATTGTCTGACTCACCATCTTTTATATGGAGAATGTGTTGCGAGCCAAGTTTTCTCGAGAGTGTTACAGATGCACCAATGGTTCTGATTGGGTAAATGTCATTGCTTTGTGCAATTTGGTTGATAGTTGTGTCCGAGATGAAACGATATTCTGAACAAATAGCGGAAATTTTTTCCACAATAATTGTTTCGTTGAGCGATATAATCTGATCACAATCACCATGGTCATATACTGTTTTGGGCAATATATTAAAATTTGTAATGGATATCCCATTACCTAGCAATATCTTTTCTACATGTTTCTGGACAAGTTGTGTGGGAATAATCAATGTGACTATCATTAGGGCCTCGTTTTCTGTCATGTCAGCACGCATAATGGATCTAGTTTTGTTTGCCTTGTCCAAGTAGGTGCTATGGACGACCATTATGTCCCCGATGAACACTTGTCCAGTTCGGCGATTGTTCAAGCCTTCTATTGATAGTATTTTGGGTTTTACGAGTTTAGACCTGGTGACATTTTTTAAATAGGAAAAGTAATGTGAATGGTAGTCTGCATTATTTTTTTTGTTTTCTTTTTTCCTGGCATAAATGTACAAGTAGACGCACAACTTGGATGAAGCATGGAGCCATAGTTTTGCAACCAGACCTCTTAGTCTGCGGAACTTGTGCTATGTTTGGTGCCTCACTTGCACTTGTTATACTTATTATGAATTGAAAAGTATGTTTTGCATATGACATCAACATATTCACCATGGAATAGATGAATAAATAGCTGACGATATTTTTTTGGTAAACATATGAGAACAGAATGTATGCATATTTACCTTTGGCCTTTTCGGTCTGTTGATGTTTGTGATGATTGACTGCTAATGGCCATGTCACTAGTCCAACTTTTTTCTGATGCAAGCATGTGTAGATGAACATCAGAAGGACTAAATAAGCATATGCATTGTATATTGTCCATAATTGTTTTGAATGTCACATACATGGTCAAAGGAGATGGAATATGAAATAGGGTGTCAAGGGATACTCAGGAAACATGAGGACCTGATGGTCAAATTGTATGCCTCGGATTTTTTTACTGCAAAAATGTGTAACAGTAAATAGGGCGTGATGGGGGGGCTACGACGGCCAATCTATATATCGCAGAACCTTTGAAGCCAGAGGCGCAATCTTGAACCCGCTAGCCTAGGAACCCGCAATCGAAAAAGTGGCTAAGTATGGAATGAGGTAGAAGCATGACTATAAATTTGAATCCATGAGTCCGCCAACCCATGCACCTCGATATTTTCAAAAAGACGACCAAACAAAGCAACCAGAAAGCAAAAGCAGATGAGAAAATGTAAGTATATAAGAGGGGGAAAAAGGGATAATAGAAAGTGGAAAAATTAGAAATGGGTAGGGCAATGTTTGGAAGCAGGAAGTCTCAACAAAGGCCCATTGTTTCCAAATCATCATTATCTAGTCCAATATTATATTCCCCCACCCATTTTGTATGTTTGATTTACTAGAATAGTTGGTATACATTTTCGAAGATTGTACCACAGTCCCCTCTGTTGTGGCATATAAGAATTCATATTACTGTCCAACCAATCCGTTTCTTTCAATGTAGCAACGCCAAACATACAGTGGACATGAAGGTAAGTTAGTATGTAGAAATACATGTAAAAGAAAGAAACGAAGTTCTATTTATTTCAATGCAACAACAAAGAGAATACAATTCACATGAGAATAAGTTACTATGTATAAAGATACGTAGTATATACATACAGTAAAAAAAGGTGCAAAGCAGTAGATCAAGTAGAACAAATACACAAACAATAAATGAAATACTAAACACTGGGATATGAAATAAGAGTAGAGGTATGCACATCTGTAACTCTTCCTCTACATTCGCGGAAAAGAGTACATCGTCCTCTCCATCCACTCTGTTTTTTTAAATGTAGCAATGCAGGAAAAATACAATGGACATGAAGGAAGTTAGTATGCAAGAAGACATGTAAAAATAAATAAACAGAGTTCAAATTTTTTCAATGTAGAGGTACATGAAATAAAAAGGACATGAAGATAATTTATTATGTAGGAAGGTACGCAATATCCACATACAATAAATTAGGTGAACACATATACAAACAATAAAAGAAATACAAAACAACGGAATATGAAATAAGAATACAAGCATGTACCTTTGTATCTCCTCTGTTATAACCCTATATAATAGGGGAATCAGTATTCTGACTAATATCTATCTATTTCTGGCATTACGCTTTTGCTCATGACGCATAGTGAAGGTAGCAGAAAGCGCTCGACTCTGACCAAGCATAATCCAAGAACCTGCACGCGAACTTCGAAGCATGTTAAAATTCCGGTGCATTTTTAGCAAAAAATTGTGAATTGGTTTGAATGGAAAAATTTAATTCTTGTGGGTAAATACAAAGTTTGGTTTATTAGCCAAAATTTGGTCTTTTGAGCCAAAATTGGCCCCTCAACCTTTATGCAGAGTTTTTGTCTTGTTTATCAAAATATAAATTGTTTGACAAATATTTTTCCAAAAAAATATATTGGCCTAGGGCCAACCTCCAAATACTCAACACCGAGAATAAGCACCATTTCATAAACCAACAACAAACACACAAGCCAGCGCCAATGCCAAACTCCAAAGCATAGCCTCGGGCTCACTTCATCGAAAGACCATGTGACTGTTGGCTCATATAAACGCCAAAAGTTCAGTTTACCACATGCATGTGGGATTATTGCCACAGGGAAAAATAAACTCAGCAAGTCCCCGGCCAAGAGAAACACAGGTATCTTTTCGTTTTCAGCTCGCATGTGCCTTTGTATATGTTAAATGTTGCAGAGGTGAATTCATTGGTGCCCAAGCAAGATGTAGAAGAAATCAAGAGCAAACTGCTAAAGGTCCAGAGAAAACTCGGGCATGCCTGCTCAATTGTTAAAAAGAAGAAAATTGTTCTTACAGAGACCATTTCTCCTCTTGGAAGCCATGTTGATGAAAGCGAGGAGGATGACGGAGGGCAATGGGAAGAAGATTCCTTGGTGATCAATAAGTGGCTTGTATTGCAAGCCATCTATGATATCCCAGGCAATGTCAAGAATGTACAACGCATATGGAAGCACCCTGCTTTGACAACCGTAATCCTAACAAGGTTTATTCTCTCATTGGAGGATTCTGTAGCAGTTCGGTTAACTTCCATGCCAAAGATGGTTCTGGTTATGAATTCATTGGAGGTTGATGCTCATGTTGGAGGTGTAAATGACCTTGCCTTCTCACATCCCAACAAGAAAATGTGTATTATTACCTGTGGTGATGACAAAACTATAAAGGTATGGGATGTTGTTACTGGTGTAAGGCAATATACTTTTGAAGGTCGTGAAGTACCTGTGTATTCTGTATGCCCCCCATTATAAAGAAAACATTCAATTTATATTTTCAACGGCTGTCGATGACAAGATAAAGTCTTGGTTATATGATCTGATGGGTTCAAGGGTTGATTATGATGCTCCTGGTCAGTCGTGCACTACAATGGCTTATAGTGCTGACGGGACAAGGATTTTCTCAGGTGGAACAAGAAAAGAAGGGGAATCTTATCTTGTGGAATGGAATGAAAGTGAAGATGCTATAAAGCGTACTTATCAAGGATTCCATAAGCGCTCCATGGATGTTGTGCAGTTTGATATGACTAAGAACCGTTTTTTGGCTGCTGGAGATGTATATATGATCAAGTTTTGGGACATGGACAGCATAAAATCTGAGTCAATACTAATAAATGTTGGCAATGAGAATAAACACAAAATATCAATGCAAATGTTCATCAAAATGTAGGAGGGAGGAATTAGATTCACAGTGCAATTTTATGACAATATTTGAGCTCGCGCCTGAAATTCAATGCTAGTTATACTCCCAGATGTCGAGTTCATTTTACAAATGAATGTTGTATGTCAACATTACGCTAAATGCCACGAATAAGTAAAGAATGGTTTTGTGAAAGATGGAAACTCGTCGTTATTTATTCTGTTGTCGAGGCTAATGGCCAGATGTCAATATAAACACTCAGGGTTCGTTTTCAAGTGCCAAAGAGCTCAGGTGTCAAAGGAATAACAGTGTACTCGCTACCCCTGGGATTCTTTTGTATCGGTTGGCTCACAGATGTCACTTTCCAAGGAGCCCACAGGGGCATAGTGCAGTGCTCTACGCATCGACAGAGGTGGCAGAGTATCCATGTTTTGAGGCATTCTTTAGAATGTAACTGGAATTCAAGACACCAGATCAGCCTTCCAGGATTCGAGGCAGCAGTTTGAGGAAGATCATGGAGCAGATGGCATCTCGACTAGTGGCAATTTAATTTCATTCATGAAAAATGGAAAAACTTTCGCACATTTCAGGCTGCGGTTAGAGTATCGATCCTCCAACTGGCAGCAAATCTCCAACAACCTCAAGAATTCGACGGATTCTGCATTTATTTGTTTTGATGCTATTAGAGTGTATTCTCTAGCAAATCTTAAACAACCTCCAGTGTTCCAGATGTTCAGGCAACAGTTACCAAATTTAACTTTCCTTTGATTTGTTGTTTTGTTTGTTTTAGGAGACAGCCTACAGGTGTCGAGAGGATGGTAACTACTTTTCTATTTTTAGAAAATAGAGATAGAGCTCGAGTCTAGGCAAGGCTAAGGGAATTTTTTTTTTTTGGATATATGCACATGTGAAAGGGATTTTTGGGAGTCGACCTGGGTGAAGTTTTTCCCTTTTTAGCTGGACTGTGAGCCTTGCTACTCCAGGAGGTTTTTGTCTGTAATTTTTGAATGACTAAACAGTAATAGAGAAAATGATTTACAGGATTCTTGTGTAGCAGCGTTGGTGGTGTTCCTCTTCTGTGTTAAGTGTTTTCTTCTAGTTATCATGCCATTTGTTTTCAATTTCCTATTATCGAATGATACTAATAGAGCAGAATTTATTGGTGAATACTCTGCATCTGATCCTTTGGTAATCTTTATGTTTTCTTCTAAAGCTCAGTTTATGAATTCTTAACTGCTCATTTTCTCAGTTTTCCTCCCCCATTTCTTCCTCAATCGACACCATTCAAGCTTAAGATGATCCAACAATTGTTACTATCTTGCCCTGTGGAGACATTTACCTATAGATCTGATTTGATCATTATCTTATAAATAGACCCCATAGCCCAATGGCGATCTAAGAAACTCGTCAACCACGTCCTCATCTAAATATTTCAAAAACCCCAACCCCATACTTTCATAGCTATCCTAACATCCATCCCATACAAACCAAGTTAAATTGAAAAGAGAGAGCCCTCTCTGAGTCTTGGAGAGCTAGATCCAAGACTCCAAGTGGTTGAAACAATTACCTCCGTCAATTTCTTCTTCAGCCGAGAAATTACAGAGTGTTAACATCCTCTTCAACAGCTGCAGTTAAGACTCCTTCGTTTTCTCCAGCTATTCTGTTTGTTTGAATGTGGGAACGCACAAAATACAATGAACATGAATGGAAGCTGGTATGTAGTGGAGAACAAGTAATATGTACATACATTAAATGATAATCAATGAATAGAATAAAAGACAATTAGAAAAATGAACCTTTGCTTTTCTCCATCCATGGTTGTAATTAGATAAAGTTTTTTCCTGCCCAAAATATATTACAAGCCACAAAATATTAAGAAATTGCATGGCCATAGCTAAATGATTTTGATTTTCTGTGGCAAAGTATCCAAATATGCTTCGAGACATGGAAATATAATTTTGCAATATCTTTGGTATACATACCATATTTCAAGTACAAGACAAATTGTATCGTGGTCACACCAGTCTGTGTAGAGGATAAAGAGGTTGTATTGTCATATGGGCACATTTCACCATATATGGTTAAAAAGTGTGTTTTGCACATGCTTTGTCTTAACAAAAAGACAGTGGACATTGTAATTGCACATGTAGTTGTCCAATAATTTATTATGCCACTATTTTGCATCATGTCAACACTAAAGTATCCTAGAATGATAATGGTTTCATCCAAATGTGAATGGTGTGATGCATTTCAGAACACATTGATTTTGCTAGCAATGTTGCACGCCAAACAACATAGAAATTGAATACTGCAATTTGCAATCCATGGAACACCACTCTTGGTAGAACCATCTCAGTGTCCTTTTCTTCTACAGGAACATTTTAAAAAGAGATGTAGGTATGGTCCAGAACCAGGAAATATAATTGGAACAAAATTTAACAGTAGGACAATGGGTGCAAGACCTGAACATTACAAAGTGCAAAGAAAAAAATAGTGCCAATTATCGGTGCAGGACCCCAACCCTACAAAGTCGAAGTAAACAAAAGAAAACAGCAAGCAACAAACTAGCGAGCAAGCACGAACAGGCCCAACTACAGCCCCGGGGCCTCAAACTCGTAAACTTGAGCCAAACAACAACAAGCAACAATCGACGAACAAACGAACCAAAGAACAAGTAACAACCATTGAAACAGTAAACAACATATGTATCTCCAACGATTACCAAACTGCATCCCAAGGACAGAAGGAACCGGAAACATATGACGAGCATGCCAGTAGAAATAATCAAACATTATTACTTGCAAACTGCAAACAGTGAACAACAAAGAACGAATAGAAAATGAAATCATGGCATCGAAACTCACTTTGAATTATGGCATCGAAACTTACTCTGAAACAATGAACGAAAGAAGCACATGTCAAGTTGTGGGTACAGCACCTAGACCCCGCAAAGTCAAAAAGAAAAAATATCCAACTGCGAATGCAAGACCCCAACCCTGCAAAGTTAAAGTAAACAAAACCAAGAAACAAGCACCAATAGGTCCAACCACAGTCGCAGGTCCCCAACCTTGCAAAGTTGAACCAAACAACATCAACTGCCGGTGGACAACAATATTGTCCAAATTCACTGCAACATTGTATGGAAAAATTCAAGGAAAAATGTACTCTGCGAAGCCTATTTAGGTAAACATTTAAGGATTTCGGGTTTTCTAAGGACCTCGCGGTATGAAAACATTCAACCTGTCAAGCCTGTTTCAGGGCCTCGCGCTATGTAAACATTTAAGTTGTTAGGCTTATTCAAGCACCTCAAAAAAAGTGTCAATGCTCTAAACCTTCGATATGCAAACATTTCAATACAAATACAAACGACTAATACTAATAAAAAAAAAAGTAAATAAACAATAAAAATAAACTAGTAACAATAGTTTGAACAATAGAGAGTATGTAAAAAAAAATATTCAAAGGACAAACTAATATGAAGTCGACTAATAAATAAAAAACTGACTCTTTATCTTCAAAAATTTGGATATCCAAACATTTCAAGAAAAAAGTAAAAATTCAGAAAGACGGTATATGATCAAAAACTTTGGATATGCTAACATACCAAACATTGGGAATAGCGAAGCCGGAAATAAGACCTCCAATATGTTATCCAATTAGATCATGACATATATGGTATTTTTTATTATATAAAAATTAATGTTTTTACTTCCCTAGTTCCAACAATAGATATTATGCAAATATTTTTAGTCAAAGGACAAACTAATATGAAGTCAACGAATTATCGATCTCTATAGTCCCTCTACGCCTTCGGCTGGGACTAATAATAGGTTGTATGGGAAAGAAAAAAGTAATCACAACTTCAATGACTAGTATACTTGCACATTGATAAACAAAAGAATCAAACCAAACATGCAACTTTGCAAAGCTTGAGATTCCTGGAGACCTTGTTGGTTTGGAGATTTTCAAAAGTTGATAATTGTAGTTGTTGAATTTTGGAACAAATTTGTTTACTTCAAAATAAGGAAATAAAAAAATTATTATTAATTCTGAATTTTGAATTTTTTTTTATAATTTAGATTTATTTAAAATTAAATAAAAAAAACTTAAGTACATTACTCTATCATATATATCATATATGGATCTTTCATTATAGTATAAGTTTTCCTATGATTTAGATTTTATGATTTAACATATGGTAGGGTGTGAAGGAGTCATGTGCAGAGCAAGAATCTTGTTCAATTCATACTTAATCGGATTATTATCTATGATCATATTAACTCATTTATTCAATGTGGGCTCCCACTGAACCACCCATGCAAAAGAATAATGAAAAACATGGTTTCTTCTTCATGATCGAAGATGGATATGGTTTATCAGTTGGCACATCATTAGAAAAAGGTATGAGAGGTATTTGCAATGGTTAAAATTAAACTTTTTATAGTTCTTCTAAGGGTTTAAATATGTGGTAAAAGTGTAATTTAAAATTCACTTCTAAGAAAAAAAAAATTGAAATTTTTACTGATTTATAAAATATAACAAACATGATTTCTCTAATTCCATGGACACCATTCCTATTGTCCCTACAAAGGAATCATTTTTCTTTAGATTACATAGAGTTCAGGGTTAAGCATATTGAAAATGGGAAAGCTAAGGACATTGAAGGCTACCAAGCTGAAATTTTTAAAATCAAAGGGCCTATCCCTATCCCTCACATAGGCAAGATCTTCAATTTAGCAGTCAAGCAGGGCTTCCCTAAACCCTGGACGCAAAGTCTCATTGTTCCTATTTTAAAAAATGGGGATAGAAACATTCCCTCTAATTATAAGACCATTATGATTAGCCCGATTTTAGCCAAGCTTTATAGAATTATTTTGGAAAAGAAGATTAACCTTTGGCTAGAAAGTCACGGTAAAAGAGATAAAGGTCAGGCCGGGTTTAGGAGATATCATTCAACTGTGGACCATATTGTTACCTTTAGGATCATTGCAGAGGAGTTCTGCAATACTAAAACCAATTTTTTTTGTTGTTTTGTTGACTTTAGAAAATATTTTGACATGGTTCCTGTAACACCCTGTTTCCCCCAGTTTGTAAAAATAACTATACTGGCCAAGAACTGTGGAAAACTCAAAAATGTGAATGTGTGATGTGAATGGACCTTGCAAAAAAGGTCGATGAATGTAAATAATATTATATATATATATATATATATATATATATATATATATATATATATATATATATATATATATATATATATATATATATATATATATATATATATATATATATATATATANGAGAGGGGATATGCTGGAAAAAAGAGACCACGATGGTTGAAGAAAGGTGGTGGAAGGCACCTGGAAAGGTGGCATTAACTTCCACCGAAACCAATACCGTATTTGGACTTCACTGGCCCAAAGAACCAAGAGTGGCTCGCTGGCCCAAAATAATTTACTCGCAGGTTGGTAGGTAGAGGACTCCTCGGGAATTAATGAGGGATGGGGGAAGTGAACCGCCCATCAGTAGGAGCCTCGGGCCTGACCACCGCGAGGGAAATAATGCCACATGCAACCTCGCAAGGGGGAAATGCGTGAGGAAGAAGTGAGAAGGGGGAAGATGTGAGGGAAGGAGGAAGAACTCTGGAGATATGCAGAGTGAGTGATAGCAGAGAAGGGGGAGAGTAACCCTCATTCTCGGTCACGGGAAAACCAAGACGCAGTCTCACAGCATAGTGGTCTCAACTTGGGGGTGGCTAGTGGTAAATCCTATCGGAGTCACTGAGCCTACGATTGGGTAGAAACGAGCACCCCTCTCAACAGTTGCATCACCTCTGGTGTTATTTCTGATAAGTGTTATTTGAAGTTAATGCCATAATCGCATGTTCAGTTTTATGTGCTTGTAAACAGTTCTGAATAGAAGTGTTTACCTAACGTTGATTTTATAGAATGGATGCTTGTGTATGCTTACATTCCATAGTTGTTTTCTACACAAATGATTAAGTCCGGGACATGAGTTCGCTCCACCGAGAATCGTCTTATTTTCTTAGTTTCTCGTAATATTCTAGGAAGGCCCCTTGAGAGTACTCTTTTCTGAGAATTACCCCATAAACCTTGTAACCATATTGAACCTTCCCAGAGACTTGATTAAGATCAGGGATAATTGCCCAAGAACCGTCTGAGGGTTCATGCAATCTGGGTCTGGAACCCTTATGCAAGAAAGAGTAGCTTTCTAAGGCCTCGGGGTCATGGGAGCCTGAAGCTTCGAGAGTTTGAACTTCTTGATTTAAGCTCAGAAGATATCTGACCATTTCGCGCATCGGGGATTCGTGAGTTTGGAGTTGGAAGACCGAGCTCTTGGAGTCACGAAGTCCCGAGTCGCGAGATCGCAATGGGATCCTGGACCGTAGATCCCAGGGACCCATCGGAGCTCTATAAGCCATCGATCTTAACTTTTACTTAGGTGGGAGAGTGAACTCAACTATGTCCCAAAAGTCCCAAAGACAACGGGACCATCCATGTTGGAGGACAGGTGGCAGAGATCTTTCCATTTTGTGTATCAGGGATTCGTGAGTTTGGAGTTGGAAGACTGGGCTCTTGGAGTAACGAAGTCCCGAGTCGCGGGATAGAGATGTGATATGGGTCGTTGATCAAAGAGGAAGGACAGTCGTGGGATCTTTCCATTTCGTGTATCGGGGATTTGTGAGTTCAAAGTTGGAAGACTGGACTCTTGGAGTCACGAAGTCCCGAGTCGTGAGATAGCGATGTGATCTGGGTTGTTGATCAAAGAGGAAGGACAATTGTGGGATCTGTCCATTTCGCGTATCGGGGATTCATGAGTTTGGAGAATGAATATTGGACTCTTGGAGTCATGAAGTCCTGAGTCGCGAGATAGTGATGTGATCTGGGTCGTTGATCAAAGAGGAAGGGCAACCGTGGGATCTGTCCATTTCGTGTATCGGGGATTCGTGAGTTCAGAGTTGGAAGACCGGACTCTTGGAGTCACGAAGTCTCAAGTCGCGAGATAGCGATGTGATCTGGGTCATTGATCAAAGAGGAAGGATAGTTGTGGGATCTGACCATTTCACGTATCGGGGATTCGTGAGTTCAGAGTTGGAAGACCAGACTCTTGTAGTCACTAAGTCCCGAGTAGCGACAAGTAGGAGTAACCATTGAGTCATGACCTCCTTTCCATATCGCATATCAGGGCCTCGAAGGTTGAGGGGAATCAGCTTCGACTGTAGAAGTTTCAAGCTTGCAAGTTGCGAGAGCTTGTGAAACACGTGGCACATCCACTTGGTGGGACCCACGTGGTTGACAGGTGGTGTGACGATAAGATTCCCAGGGAGAGGGAGAAGTGGTGACAAGTGGTGGACATGTGTCATTTGAGACAGGAGTCAACATCCTGTTGACTTCTCGTACTTCGGGTTCTCGTAAGAAAGGGGCACAAAGGCCCAACAACTCAAGTCGCGAAGTTGCGAGTCCCGAGAATCCCAGAAGGAGTCAAACCTTCTCTAACTTTCGCGTCTCGGGGATTTGTAAAAGAAGGGCCCAAAGGTTCAACCTTTCCACTCGCGAACTTGCAAGTTGCAAGAAAGGCTAGTAGTTAGCCCTAGCCAGTGGTCACGAGTGGAGAACGCTAATAAAGAGGGGCCATACCATATCAGAATCTTGGGTATCGACGATTGGTGAAGAAAATTTGAGGGTCTTCGACTCCAGACTCGCGAGGTCACGAGTTGTGAAAGGCGCCCGCATTTAGGCACGTATATGGTCCTATAGAGATAGGGACTAAAGAAAGGGAGCTAGTGCTTTGTCGCTAAGCGGCGGGTAGATCTGGACGGCCAGAATCTGCGCGCCCAGATCTACGGCCAGGGTTTAAATTAACGCAGTTTTACTACAGAATTTATTCAATCTACAAAGACAAATGCAGCATGAACCTGAAACTCAGAAACATGGTCATATCAGTGGCCACACTGAGAGGAGCACCTCGAAAAATTTCTACCCCAGAGGTAAAGGAACAGTGCCGAGTGATTCCTCTGAGAAGGAAGCTATCGATTCAAAAGGCTCTTCTAGCAGCAGAACCAGTTCCTATTCTTGAAAGAAACAGAAGAAGAAAAATCCTTCCAAAGGTCGAAAATTCAAAGAGTTCAGAAAGGCCAAACCACCCTCCTTCAACGGTGAAATAAAGAAGGGAGAGGAAGTAGAGGCCTGGCTTCTTGGACTAAAGAAGTATTTCAGAGTCCATGACTTTTCAGAGAATATGAAGTCCCGAGTGGCCACCTTCAACTTGAACGGAAAGGCTTCCATTTGGTGGGAAGACCTTAAGAATATGAAAGGGGTTCGCGAAGAGGACCTGTCTTGGGAACGATTTGAGAAATACTTCCGGAAGAAGTATCTGTCGGAAAAATATTTTGACGAAAAGACTAAAGAGTTTTATGAACTCAAACTGGGACAACTTACTATAGAAGAATATGTCAACAAATTTCTCGATTTGTTGAGGTATGTACCCTATATCAAGGTGGAAAAGGCAAAGGTGCAACACTTCATCAGTGGACTACCTAAGGACTATCGGAATAGAATTGAATTTGATGAGCCAAAGACTCTAGAAGACACTATTCGAAAGGCAACCTATTGTCATGAACAGTTTGGGCATCGAGCAGAACCTCACGAAGGATGGAAACAGAAGAATAGTTCAAGATTTCAGAAAAGGGGAATTAAATCCCCAGGATTTAAGAACTATAAGAAGAACCCAAGAATGATCTTTCCAGCCCGGAGTATGCACCAGTAGAATTTTCCCTCCTTGAGAAAAAATAAAACTTCTGGACCCATATCAGTGAAGACTGATAACCCAAAGAGAGAACCTTTGAAATGCTGGGGTACTGAGAAGAACATCTCCTGAGAGACTACCCACACCGACAACAGAATAGTCAGAGAATTTATAACATACAAGAAGCTACTACCGTCAATGATGTGGCCAGGAGTGTGCCACAAATTTATGCAGCCTTGGATAATAACCAAGCCGACCACCAAGCTTCAGTAGTGGAAATAGAAGGTATG
>ML847380.1:0-18967 GCA_009831015.1 Picea engelmannii | reverse complement strand
GAAGTGTGATCTGCTATGAATCCTGAAAATTGAACGAGCATGAAGTCAACTATGTGACCCATCATCTAGAACTGGCTACTATAGTGCATGCCTTGAAAATGTGGAGGCATTACCTCCTGGGAAGAAAATTCGTACTTATGACAGATCACTATGGATTGCGATACCTGTTTGATCAACCAAATCTCAATACTAGACAAGCTAGGTGGATGGCCCTCCTTAGCGAGTTTGATTTTGAAATCAAACACATTAAAGGAAAGGAAAATAGGGTGGCAGATGCCCTTAGCAGAAGTATGAAAACAATTCTCCTTGCAGCAATGAGCACCTGCGAGACAGATGTCAAGGGAAGAATCAGAAATGCACAAGAAACAGATCCCTTCATCCGGACCGTGACCATGAACCTACAGCAAGAACCCGCCAGAGTAAAATATGAAGGCTACCAGAAGACCGAAGGATGTCTGCTCACTTACAAAATAAAATTTTATATCCCAGATTGTGACGACTTGAAGAGGTTCATTATGGATGAACTACATAAAAGACCCTACTCGGGTCATCCAGGATACCAGAAAATGATCACTGCCACCAGGAAACAATTCTATTGGCCTGGATTGAAGAAAGACATAGTCAAGTACCTATCCAAATGCATAGAGTGCCAACAGGTTAAAGAATAACATCGACACCCAGCAGGATTATTGCAACCTTTACCAATCACAGAGTGGAAATGGGAAACCATCTCCATGGATTTCATCACTGGATTACCAACCTCAACCAAACAGAATGACGCCATTATGGTGGTGGTGGATAAATTGAGCAAGTCTGCTCACTTCATCCCCATCAAGTCGACCTGTAAGGAAATCGATATCGCCCAGGTATTCATGAAAGAGATATTCAGACTGCATGGTATGCCGAAAGAGATCGTGTCTGACAGAGACATGAAATTTACTTCAAACTTTTGGAAATCACTGATGGTTGGTTTAGAGACCAAGTTGTTATTTAGCACCACCTATCACCCTCAAACCAAAGGACAGACAGAAAGAGTGAATCAAATACTAGAAGATATGTTAAGGATGCATGTAATGCATCAACCCAAGAAGTGGGAAGACTACCTGCCACTGGTAGAATTCGCCTACAACGGCTACCAAGCATCCTTAAAGATGAGTCCCTTCGAAGTCCTCTATGGTAGACTGTGTAACACTCCAGTCAGCAGAGTAATCCTGTGAACATGATTTCTTTTGGACCGGACATGTTGAAAGAAATGGAACAGCAGGTGACTCAGATAAAACAAAACCTGAAGGTCGCTCAGAACCGACAGAAAAGTTATGCCGACCAAAAGAGAACTCCAAGAGATTTCAAAGCAGGAGATCATGTATATCTCAGAGTTAGGCCCAGGAAGAGTTCCCTGAAAATGGGATCTTGTGCCAAGTTGGCACCTCGGTATTGTGGACCTTTTGAGGTTCTATATAGAGTGGGACCTGTAGCCTATAGGCTAGCACTTCCTCCCACAGTAAAAGCACATAATGTTTTCCATGTTTCATTATTGAAGGAATATGTACATGATGCTAATCATATAACTGACTGGTATGTGATCCAGGTGGAACCGGAGGGAGAATTTCTACCAAAACCTCAGTGCATACTAGACAGAAAGAAAACCCCACTCCGGAACCGAACCATTGCACAGGTCAAGGTGCAGTGGAGACATTTTGGCCCAGATGAGGCTACATGGGAAATGGAGGATGCCATGAGATAGGCATATCCAATTTTGCTTACTTTTGTACATGCATGTCATGTTAATAGATAAGAACATCGAGGACGATGTTCCTTTAAGGGGGAGAGAATTGTAACACCCTGTTTCCCCCAGTTTGTAAAAATAACTATACTAGCCAAGAACTGTGGCAAACTCAAAAATGTGAATGTGTGATGTGAATGGACCTTGCGAAAAAGGTCAATGAATGTAAATAATATTATGAATATATATATATATATATATATATATATATATATATATTGCAGGACTGCTGAGAGGGGATATGCTGAAAAAAAGAGACCACGATGGCTGAAGAAAGGTGGTGAAAGGCACCTGGAAAGGTGGCGTTAACTTCCACCGAAACCAATACTGTATTTGGACTTCACTAGCCTGGAGAACCAAGAGCAGCTCGCTGGCCCGAAATAATTTACTCGCAGGTTGGTAGGTAGAGGACTCCTCGGGAATTAATGAGGGATGGGGGAAGTGAACCGCTCATCCGTAGGAGCCTCGGGCCTGAACACCGCGAGGGAAATCGCGCCACATGCAACCTCGCAAGGGGGAAATGCATGAGGAAGAAGCGAGAAGTGGGTAGACGTGAGGGAAGGAGGAAGAACTCTGGAGATATGCAGAGTGAGTGATAGCAGAGGAGGGGGAGAGTAACCCTCATTCTCAGTCACTAGAAAACCGAGACGCAGTCTCGCAGCATCGTGGTCTCAGCTCGGGGGTGTCTAGTGGTAAATCCTATTGAAGTTGTTGAGCCTACGGTTGTGTGGAAACGAGCACCCCTCTCAGCAGTTGCATCACCTCTGGTGTTATTTCTAATAAGTGTTATTTGAAGTTAATGCCATAATCACATGTTCAATTTTATGTTCTTGTAAATAGTTCTAAATAGAATTCTTTACCTAATGTTGATTTGATAGAATGGATGCATGTGTATGCTTACATGCCATACTTGTTTTCTGCCCAAATGATTAAGTCTGGGACATGAGTTCGCTCCACCGAGAATTGTCTTATTTGCTTAGTTTCTCGTAATATTCTGGGAAGGCCCCTTGAGAGTACTCTTTTCCAAGAATTACCCCATAAACCTTGTAACTGTATTGAACCTTACCAAAGACTTGATTAAGATCGGGGATAATTGCCCGAGAACCGTTTGAGGGTTCATGCAATCCGGGTCTAGAACCCTTATGCAAGAAAGAGTACATTTCTAAGGCCTCGGGTTCATGGGAGCCTGAAGCTCCGAGAGTTTGAACTTCGTGATTTAAGCTCAGAAGAGATCTGACCATTTTGCGCATCGGGGATTCATGATTTTAGAGTTGGAAGACCGGGCTCTTAGAGTCACTAAGTCCCGAGTCGCTAGATCGCGATGGGATCCTAGACCATAGATCCCAGGGACCCATCAGAGCTCTATAATCCATCGATCTTAACCTTTACTTAGGTGGGAGAGTGAACTCGACTACATCCCAAAAGTACCGAATACATCGGGACTGTCCATGTTGGAGGACAGGTGGCAGAGATCTGTCCATTTCACGTATTGGGGATTCGTGAGTTTGGAGTTGGAAGACCGGGCTCTTGGAGTCACGAAGTCCCGAGTCACAATATAGTGATGTGATCTGGGTCGTTGATCAAAGAGGAAGGATAGTCGTGGGATCTGTCCATTTCGCGTATCGGGGATTCGTGAGTTCAGAGTTGGAAGACTAGACTCTTGGAGTCACGAAGTCCCGAGTCGCGAGATAGCGATGTGATCTGGGTCGTTGATCAAAGAGGAAGGACAGTCGTGGGATCTGTCCATTTTGTGTATCAAGGATTCGTGAGTTCAGAGAAGGAAGACTAGACTCTTGGAGTCACGAAGTCCTGAGTCACAAGATAGCGATGTGATATGGGTCATTGATCAAAGAGGAAGGACAGCCGTGGGATCTGTCCATTTCGCGTATCGGGGATTCGTGAGTTCGGAGTTGGAAGACCGAACTCTTGGAGTCACGAAGTCCCGAGTCGCGAGATAGCGATGTGATCTGGGTCGTTGATCAAAGAGAAAGGATAGTCGTGGGATCTGACCATTTTGCGTATCGAGGATTCATGAGTTTGGAGTTGGAAGACCAGACTCTTGGAGTCACTAAGTCCCGAGTAGCGAGAAGTAGGAGTAACCATTGAGTCAGGACCTCCTCGCCATATCGCATATCGGGGCCTCGGAGGTTGAGGGGAATCAACTTCGACTATAGAAGTCTCGAGCTTGCGAGTTGCGAGAGCTTGTGCAACACGTGGCGCGTCTGCTTGGTGGGACCCACGTGGTTGACAGGTGGTGTGACGATAAGATGCCCAGGGAGAGGGAGAAGTGGTGATAGGTGGTGGACATGTGTCGTTTGAGATGGGAGTCAACATCCTGTTGACTTCTTGTACTTCAGGTTCTCATAAGAAAGGGGCACAAAGGCCCAACAACTCAAGTTGCAAAGTTGCAAGTCCCAAGAAGCCCAGAAGGATTCAAACCTTCTCTGACTTTCGCATCTCGGGGATTTGTAAAAGAAGGGCCCAGAGGTTCAACCTTTCCACTAGTGAACTTGCGAGTTGAGAGAAATGCTAGTAGTTAGCCCTAGTTGGTGGTCACGAGTGGAGAACGCTAATAAAGAGGGGCCATACCATATCGGAATCTTGGGTATCGGTGATTGGTGAAGGAAATTCGAGGGTCTTCGACTCCCGACTCGCGAGGTCGCGAGTTGTGAAAGGCACCCGCATTTAGGTGCGTATATGGTCCTATAGAGATAGGTACTAAAGAAAGGGAGCTAGTACTTTGTCGTTAAGCAGCCAGTAGATCTGGACAGCCATAATCTCCGCGCCCAGATCTACGGTCAGGGTTTCATTTCGGATCCCCCTCGCCATTCTACCTTTAAGATTGGACTTGCTTCTATCGCTAAGTCACGAAACATGAAAAGGCACCTATTTTGTTTGGCCTGTGGTCCTAATCCACGATAATAGGGAGGTGAACAAGGAATAACTAGCTTGCACTAGGCCCTCGTAGGACTTCGGGGATTCTTCCCCTTGAGGAAAAGCGAAAATTTTATTACGCCATAGTGGATGTGTGACAGTTCCTATTAAAAACCTTTGGAATAGGTTGGAAGAGATAAAAGTGCCTATCGAGTTGAGGGTTGTTGCAATAAGGATGTATGAGAATGTTATTGCTAAGTTTTAAAAAACTAAGGGTTGTTCAAAAGAGACTAACTGCAATATTGGAGTCAAACAAGGTTGTCCCTTGTCCCCTTCCCTTTTTGGCATATACATTGATAAGTTAGAAGATTGCTTGGAAAAAGAAGGTTGTATCATCCCTACTCTCACTGGTATAGTCATCAATCTTCTTCTTTATGTCTATGACATCATTCTTATGGCAAGGAGTCCTCATGATCTTGAAAACCAACTAAGAATCCTCAAGGATTTTTGCTCCAATATGGGTATTGTTGAAGGAAAATATCCCTGGTGACAGGTAGATCACCTCTTGAGAGATAGACTCTTAACTCTTAAGATAGAAGAGGCTTAATGTGGACACTGACTTCCTTTTAGATCTATACAAACTAATGCATGAGGAGGAAGGAGAATAGAAGTACCTTTTACAGGTGTTTGTCCCTGCACGCTCCGAGTTGAGCTCCAATCTTTCGCTCCTCGATGAGCCCTGTAGACAAACAATAATATGACCACTTCCTACTCTATTGATATTAGCTTGAAAATAGATCTATCTATCAATGATAAGTTCATGTAAGATCAGACACAAACTAGAAAGAAACAGGCCAAGCGTGTCATATTAATGAGAACAATGACAGCAGTAACTTACAATCGTAGATGTGAATGCGACAGTTTCGTCAAGTCCCCTTTGTCTAACCCTTGCTCAAAAGATCCACAACCTGGATGATAGCAGCTTCACTGATTACTCTCCTTAAGTTCACTGTGTGTTTCCTATGATAGCATAGGTTTCAAGCTTGCAATTCTTCCCCCTTTTCACCATCATAGAGCCTATTTATATAGGTTTAGAGAGGCTTAACCTCTTGAGGTATATTTAGGGTAGGTTGAGGAATTTCCTCCTTAGATCAGGGATCTTCTGATTGAACCAGGAATTCGAATGCAACTGCCTTCCAAACTTGAAAGATCCTCACCTTATTCTCCTCAACAGATCAACCACTGCCCAGATTAGACAGCGCTCCCTCAAAAGGGGCATCATGGCGCTATAACGCTCCCTAGTAGGCTCAAGGGGAGCGTCAGCGCTTCAAATATGTGTAGCGCTCCTTCAGAGGGGTGATTTGGTGCTATAACGCTCCCTGGCACCTTGTAGGGGAGCGCCAGCGCTCCTAAGGATGATGTAGGGGAGCGCTCTCCCTTAAAACCCTAGTTTAAGAGCTCCTTTCAAGTGGCAAGAGACTCTTGACTTCAGTTAGCCATTCTCCTTCCTCCATATCAGGTGTTTGAGGTATTCTGAGTGTCTCCTTAGTGTCGTCATCGTGGCAATATGCCTTGTTTGATATTTGCGACACTTGTGAACAACAGGCGACACTTGCGATAGTTGTGAGGAACATGCGACACTTGCGACAATTGTGAGGAACATGCGACACTTGTGACACTTATCAAAGCGATTAATATTGACGTGTAACATGTATAACTATTAATATTGATAAGACTAAGGTCATGATTATTAAATCCAATAAGATCACTTATGATACCTTCATATATGACAACAACAAATTGGAGGAAGTGACTTCATACAAATATCTTGGAATTGATATTCACCACAAGCTCAATTGGAATTATAGCATTGAGAAAAGGATTATTAGGGGATGGAAAGCTTATTATGGGCTTGAAAACAATTGTAAATCAGCTGATATTTGGAGTTGGGATAAGAAGAAACTCCTCTTTGAGACTCTTGTTACACCTGTTATTCTTTATGGATGTGAATTATGGGGCTGTAGTATCTCTCGTGAATCCTGGAAAAAGATAGAGAAAATACAAAAGAATTTTGTAACCTATAATCTCAAAATTAAAGGAAATATGCCCTATCCTATCCTCCTCTTAAAAAATCCTATCCCCCATTGAGAGCATGACTATTACTAGATAACTAATGTATAAGAACAAGTTAAACAACATGTAATACAAGAGGCTTCCTAAAATTGCTTCAAAGTCTAGTCATAACCACTATCAACTCAAGCGAGGATGGCATAAAATTGCCCAGTCTTGGCTAAACTATTGGGGAATCATGGAAGACACCATTTTGCAGAATAAAGATACTATTAAAAAAATTGTTAAATCAAAATTTAAGGAGAAAATGTGGTGTGATAAAGAGTTAGAGTAAAAAATAAAATTAAGGTATTATAAGGATATAATCAACCCTAATCTAGAAGATCAAAATTATCTATCTATTTTTCCAAGTGTAAAGAAAAAAATAAGCATTTCTAAGATTAGAAAAAATTCTCACAAGCTCCATAGTGAAACTAGGCGTTGGTCAATTCCTAAAATGCCATGGGATGAAAGAGTGTGTCACCTTTGTGACACTAAGAAGGTTGAAGATGAAAAGAAATTTCTTTTAGATTGTCCAGCCTATACCCAGATTAGATCTCTTTTTCAAAATATTTGTCACACTACCAACCTTCTGTTGACAGGCGTAAATGACACACCGTTAACTGGAAGGATGGATCTAGTCTCGGGTTGTCTAATTAACCAAAGTTGTTTGGTATGACCTCTCCTGGCGGGTTTAATGGCTCTGTTAGCCAACTAAGGTCCTAAAATAATGAAAAAAAATAAACTTAACCTAAAGCTATAACTACGATACTATGTACACAAATCTAATTATTTATGAATATTAAACCAAAAACATAAATATGAACATGTGATTATGAACAAAATATTTACAATTTGCAATTTTTGGTGGATGTCTTGTGAAATCAATGTTTTTGTAATTATTGGTGAAGTAGATAAAGAAAGCACATATTTTTATATTTTCTGTTTTATAATTTAAAATCTAAGAATTCTAAGGATACTAATAAAATGTAGTCTGAAACAAGAACAAAATAAGGGCCATAGCCAATTTAAACTGCCTCATTTCATTGACAAATAAACTAATAACAGAAATTAAATGTGAACAAAACTAACATGAGATTAGCCTTATACTGTGTCTATGTCCCTGTTCAATCCAAACTTCCAGTTATCTTGCCTATGAGAGAAATCTGAAATAGGCATATGCTAACATCTCTAGAGTAAACTCAAAGTGTTTTCGGGAGCCAAGATATAAGAACAGAAGAATAAACATATATATCTAATGACCTTGTAATGATGAATGTTTACAGTAAAAGAAATTTTAATGTGTAGCATTCATATGATATATCAACCCAACATCAAGTATAAATCATTGATATTAAAGTGAAATAACGATCACAGATATAATATATGAAACAACAAATTATATACAAACTTTAAAGCGTTGAATAAAATGAAACATTATATGCTATTGAGGCTAAAGTTGTGTAACATATTAATATCCCATAATATAAGAGGCAAAACATAAATGGGACAGTGTCACACTGGTCTAAAGCCGAAATGTGAACAACTTGTCCATTCAATTCTGAGAATTACATGTCCATAATCTGTTTCAAGAAAATATGTCTTTCACTAACAAAGTGAACAGTATTTAAAGTAATCTAGGATCCAAATACTCATATCTCACAGGATAGAGTTAAATCTCCCAAAATCAAGTAATATTACAAAAATAGTGGATTGAAAACCACTCATAACAGAGTTGGTTTATTTAAAAATTAAATCTAAGTTTTTAAAAACATAAAGAAAGAGAAACTACTAATCATTTAGGCGTATGATTGAAAATATTTCCTCCACTTAATCAGCAGCAGAATCTCCCATTTCCTAAGAAAATAAAAACCAATTAGAAAAATTAGAAAAATAATTACTAATAACTAATTTTATATTACAAGAGACTTGGCTACAGAATCGAAGATTTTGTAGCGAGTCTTGATTTTAGTAAATGAAATCAAACTTCAAATCTACTTATTTTGAATTAGATAACATAAATAAAAATGAAAGGAAAATAAGATTGTTTTACTATTAAAAGATAACTAAAGAGGGGTCAGACTGTTTAGAATTTATTATTTCCTTGACACTGGTCGCATTCTTGATGACTATGTTTCTAGATTTTTTGATGCGTTTAGTCTCCCTCTCTACATGCGCCTTGAGATCAAGGTTTTCTTGCCTCAAAAAATCATTATGAGCAGTCATATTTTTAATGCGGGCCTGTAAGAGAGGGATTTCAGTATAGTAATGCTCAACCCACTCGAAACAACCATCACAGTGTACAGGGGAGATGGCAGGTCGACGAAGGACGCAATCAACCAAGGGTGTTTCAGTCTTACTTGTTGTTTTCTTCAGATCTTGCCTAATATCGGAAAATCCTTATTTACCTTTAAGGCATGGTGGTAAATTTGTTACAAAATCATAAGGTCCAGAATGAATGATAACCTCCCTCGTGGAACCCTGAATTTATGGATCTTCCCAAACTAGAAAATCCTCTATCTCAGGATCCGAACCCTCATCGATCTTGATCGGATCGATCGAGCTGAGATGAGTATCGTTTTGGTTCATTAGTTTCCTAGAGATTAGGTGACCCTCTTTCTTTTCTTGAAACCCAAAACTGTGCATTGTTGTTTCCTTCCTTTATAGCATTTCTTAACATCAGTCTCAACACTAGCATCGTTCATAGGAAAATGAGGATTATTTCCCTCCAATTCAACAGTCAAATGTTCAGGAGATCTACGCAGTAATCCTTTATCTAGAGGGGTTTTATCAACAAACTCTGGTTCGTCAATTGAATTTATGAACTGGCTTTTAACCAATGGCTTGTCCGAGTTAGGGTTTGGAATTAAGAGAGGGTTGGTTGTAGGATCAGCTTGGGAAAAACCATTCCTCATCAAAAATATCTCCCAACTGTCACATATGGTCGACGGATGATGCATCAACAAGATTTTAACCAATCCATGGTGGAATAGGATCGAGTCGACACTCTGTCACTTGTATCTTTTTGACATCTTATAAAGACTCATCAATAAGTAAAAGGGCATATCTAAATCGAAACCTATGAAATTCATGAGCAAACGGATATGGTAGATAAAAACCAATCCTTATATACCCTCGCATGTAATGAATTTTTTCAGAATTAACAGCAAGCTCTGTCATCTAGGTTTTAACAGAGCGATAGGAATACCTTTGATGCAGCAAGTGGTTTTATGAGATTTCATGAACAGACTCCACGGGACTTCTTCTCTTCGGGTGTTTTTGAACCATTTTTCTCCCTTTGAGGGGAGACATGTTTCTTTTCTCACGAATTCCTCGGTCAATTCTAATTGTATGTCTCCTATCTTAGCTCTGAAACCATCAAAGGTTTGCGTGAATGATTTTGCCACCTGAAGATTATAACCCTAGAATTTTTCGAGGAATACATCCCAACCATGACTCTTTAAGTCATCGATAGCATCGTCATGGGATAGTAAGGGATGAAATCCGTTCATCTCTATGCGAACAACGGGTGCCATGACCACTGTAACTAGAATGCAATGGAGATTACTCGGAATAGTTTTAGGTTTGAATCGCGCGAGCAACAAAAACAAGTTTGAATGGAGAGTAGAAACACGAAAATAACAGAGCCTGAGGGTTAACATAACTCGGAGAGTGGGAATGAAAACTAGACGATTCATTGTATCCCTTACCATGTCTCGCGATGAGTGCTAAAATTACAGAGTACCAAACCCTATGTCGATAATGAATCGCTTCATTAATGTTTTGAGCCAACTTGGTAAGGTGATTACTCGAGTACAACAGGTCTGTACTCATTGATATGAATGTTCATACGACCATTAAAATCATAAAAAGGATATCAAATAATTACCCAAAGTTATTCATGAATCAAAGCAATTCGATAGTGAACCACCAAACCATTGAAACAATAATAATCGTATTAACACAAAAATGGATCCAACAACCATTTGATAAGATTTGCATTTCAATTGAGTATGGGCGACCTATAAAAAGATGTTTCTAAGGCACAAAAAATTATAACAACAAGCTAAGTTTTACGTTTAATTCATGCTTGAAGTCATGAATTAAAATAAAACGAACGAAAATGCAAACCATAAGAAATTAATAAGGAAAGATTTTAATCCAGTAATCAATTCAAAACTCTCAAAAATGTTTACAAAATTGAGGTGATGGTAGCTACAGAAAAATGCAATTTCATCTGATCCTGTTAAATATCAAAATCGTGTGTGGCTGCCAACAATGGAGATGTACTGGATGAAGCAGTTATCTCTACATCACCAAAAAATTTGTGTTAGGGTGAATCAAAAAAAATGAATTTTTAAGAAACAGTTGATAGCAGGTCAAGCATCCTAATCAAAACTCAAAAAATAACGCAGTCTAGCATCAGATGTGTTTCTGTCAAAAATGCAATCTACTATCAAATCTAGATTACGAGAGAAATGATGTTTAGGCAACTAACTCTGATACCGTTGATAGGGCCACTGCTGCCAGCAGGCATCCATAGCCTCGGTAGGGATGTCATTTAACCCACTCAAACACCTATGTCTTATCCAAGAGTCGTTCATTCATGATAAAGAACATCTTTACTTTTGATCAATTCAAAAGGACATACCTAAAAAGTTTCTTAAACCCAACATTGCTTCGCTGCTAGCAGGCCTGTTCAATACCTCGACGAAATTGTCTTGCCATCATGCATGCATTTACCCACTGCCAACAGACTTGTTCAGTGTCTCGACAGGTTTACAGACACTTCCCACACCTTGCAGTGCTTTCAACTCTCTATAGTTTGTTTACAAATTTGAAAAACTTTATGAGATTCAAGAGAGCAGGGTGATGCTAAAAACAATCTCAGATTTTGAAAACAAAACTTGATCTTTTACAACTTATTTTCTCGTTTGACGACCTTTATCATGATCTGAGCACTTATATTTCTGTTAAGAAACCATCTCAAGGATGGGAAGGTATAATCGAGTTGTTTTCCTTAAAACAGGGACATTGTTAAGAGTTTTATTAATGATAATCGTGTCTTCTTGTATTTTTAGAGAGAAAGCAGGAACATTGTTTTGAATAGAAAATTTATTCTGTTGATCTGAGTTTAAGCATTTACAGCACTGATGCTTTGAAAGTCATCAATTGTTTCTCTTAGATAAAAAAAAATGATTTCCCTTCCAAAAATGAAATGGTGACTCGGACATAATTATTCAAAAACAAATCAAAATCAAGAAAAATGAAAAGAACCAAAATTAAAAGAACAGCAAAGAAAATTAAACAAACAAAATATGTACAAAGGGGTGAATCTGGAATCATCAAGTGAAATACCTTTTGATAGCTTGGCCATTCACTGGGAAAGTATCTGGATGTCCCTCCAAATTATGCAGACGGAAAGAGCTGGGACGCAATTTTTCAGAAATTACAAATGGTCCCAACCACAGATTATGGAACTTGGTATGTTCCCCTTTTCCCTCGTGAGCTTTGTCCCACTTGAGAACTAAGTCTCTGACATCAAAATTCCTATCTGAAGAAGAATTTGAATCAAACCATATTTTTACAATTTGTTGATGCTAATTCAGTTTCTTCTTTGCTTGTGTTCTCACTTCCTCTAGTTTCAATAAGGCGTTTATTCAATTTTCTAGAGGAGGGAACTCCTCTTCTTGAACTTTCTGCAATAATTGCAATGAGGGAAGTAAAACATGCGGGGGGGGAATTGCTTCTCTTCCATAGATGAGAAAGAAAGGGAAATTACCAACAGAGGTCTTTGGGGTTATCCTATCATCCAAAAGTGCATTATACAATGCATTGTGCCAATTTTTGTGATTTTCTGAAACTGTTCTCTTAATGATCTTGATTAAAAAAAAAATCGTTGATTCTGTTAGGCCATTTCCTTGAGGATAGTAGCTTGCATAATACTTCAGTTTGATCCCTTTTTCCAAAGAAAAAATTTTCATATCAAGGGATGAAAAGTATGAGGCGTTATCAAAGACCATACATTCGGGAACGTCGAATCAAGCGATGATATGAGAGTTTAGGAAAGATACTACCTGATTTTTGTTCACCACTTTCAAAGGTACAACCTCAGACCATCTAGTAAAATAATATGTTGTTGTAAGGATATAATTGTGTTGTTGTGAAGAAGAAGGATTGATTGGTCCTATGATGTCAAGGCCCCATTTCTGAAAAGGAGAATCTACAGTAACAGGCTGAAAAGGGAATGTTGCCTTTTTCACCCGTCTTGCAGCCTTTTGGCAGATTATGCATTTACGACACAGCACATGGGCATATTTAAACAAAGTGGGCCAATAGTACCCATCTCTTAGCACTTTGTGAGTAGTGGTATCTCCACCGAAGTGACCACTAGCTTCACCTACATGGAGTTCAGATAACACTCTCTCTGACTCTTCCTTTTCCAAACAATGCATGAGAACGCCATCAAAGTTCTTTCGAAATAATACATCATTGATTAACTGGAAAGATGCATATTTTAGTCTAAGTGCTCTTTTGTTTTTAGGATCAAGATTGAGGGGAGCAGATCAATGAGTCAAATAAAATTTAAATTCCTCATACCGAGAATTGTCAGTAACTTGTGCATAGCTAATTTGTTTTTTGTTATGCTAATTTATGGTTAAGGTGTTGACTTGACTTTCTTGTTCATCAACTGAATCAGCCACTAGTTTACATAGGCCTTGACCTCTAACAATTTGTGCAGGGGTTATTTCGAGGTCGTATCCGTGTAATGATGTCATCCAATTTTCCATTTTCTACCCCAGTTCCTTTTGTACTAACAAGTTTCTTATCGTTGGGTAAGGAACAATAACCTTGGTTCTGGATTTCAACAGGTATGATCGGAAGTGTTTCACTTCTTTAAAAACAGCATATGCATGTTGATCTACGGCAGGGTAGTTAATTTCTGCTCCTTTGAAATATGAGCTCATGAAGTTAATGGGTACCTCATTTCTTTAGTCATTTTTTTGTGTTAACACAGCATCATAAGATCGGTCAGACACAAAAGTGTAAAGAGTGAAATCTTGAGAAAAATCGGGACTCATCAAGGAAGGGGCTTCTATTATTGCTTTTCTAATTGAATCGAAATCCTGACTTTCTTGTGGTCCCCAATGGTACAGAACATCCTTTTTAATTAAATTTTGTAATGGTCTTACCATTTCCGAGAAGCTTGGGACAAATCTTCTGACGAAATTAATCTTGCCCAAAAAGGACTACATGGCCTTTTTGGAAGAGGGAGGGGAAATTTTAGCGATAGCTTGGGTTCTTTCAGGTTCAATAATCATTATGTTTTTAGACACTATAAACCCAAGTAGTTTACCTTGCTCTACTGCAAAGATTGATTTCTTATGGTTGAGAGATATGTCGAACTTGTGGCATCGTTCCAGGACAGCCCTGAGGTGAGACAAGTGATCTTTCTTGTTCTTAGAGAATATGGTGAAATCATCAAGGTAGACCATGATCGACTGGTTAATAAGGCCATGGAAATCAATGTCCATTGCTCTCTGGAAAGTGGCACTGGCGTTTATCAATCCAAAAGTCATTTTCATGTAGGCATAAGTGCCCCATGGGGTACGAAAAGTGGTTTTAAGATGATCTGAGGTAGACATGAGGACCTGGTTGTATCCCGAAAAGTCATCTAGTAAAGATAGTCTTTCGGAGCTAGGCACATGTTGTTGAATCTGTTCCATTGGAGGAATAGGGTAGTTCTCTTTATCAGATGCTCGGTTCAAGTTTTGAAAATCGACACAAAGTCGAATTTCACCACTTTTCTTCCTTACATGGACTAGATTATCCACCCATTGTGTGTGCCCTACCAAAAAAATTATCTTTGCAGTTAGTAATTTATTCAATTCTTTTTTAATAGTGGGTTCTAATTTAGGGTGCATCTTCATCAATTTCTGTTGAAAAGGTTGAGTCTGGGGTTTCATGGGGATGACATGTTGTATGATATTAGGGTCGAATTTTTTCAAGTCATCATATGTCCAGGCAAAAACGTCTTTAAATTCTTTAAACAACTTTATAAAAGTAGATCGTTCTTGCTCGGAACATCCTATTCCTAGATTGATATTTTGAGGATTTTCCTTTGTTCCTAAATTAATCGTCTCATAAATCAAAGAAGAACCGTTTGTTTTACAATTAACTGTTCCTCTAAATTTATCATGCAAGTCATAAAATTTCTCTAGTCTTACAACAGATCTGGGGATAGAGTTTACCAGATCGAATGTCGATTCAGGAGATCTAGGATCTGATATTACCGTGAACTTTCGGAGATTTTCATCGTGAGTGCCTTCATCAATGATTGCACCTTGAAAAGTATCTTCCATGTGCAGAAAGTTGATGATTTGTTGGTCATCATCGAATACTCTCCAGTTTGTGATGTTATCCGGGATCGACGGCCTGAGAAACAATTCAATCGAAAACGCATTAGGGGAAACACCTTCAGTGGGTAATAGCTTAGAATAAGCATTGGCCAATAAATCAGCTTCTGAATTACCTAATCTAGAGATGGAATTTATGTTAAATGCTAAAAAAAATTGCATCAAACTCCATACCTCGGTTTGGTATCTTTTTAGATGTGGTGATAAGAAATGTATGGCATTTATTACCTGCTTAACCATGATTTATGAATGACCAAATACCATCAAATTCCTCAAATCCATATCAAAAGCTTTCCTAAGTCCTTGTAGAAGTGCTTCGTACTCAGCGGTGTTATTAGTGCACTCAAACTCTAGCCTGCAAGAAATAAAAGTTGTATTACTTGCAGGATCGATGAGCACACAACCTGCACCTACTCCTTCTTTGGATTTGGATCCATCAAAGTACAATGACCAGATTTGGGCTTCGTCAACAGTACTTGGCATACTTGGCCAAGTTGATGTCTGAGTATAGGTCATAACTTCCGATTGCTGCCCAGGATCAGTAATAGGAGAAATTTTGTCCATGAAATTACGAAAGAAGGTATTCATTCCCTAAATTTCAAATGAATTAGCAAATGCAATGAAATGTTCGTTTGTGTCATTTAGATCTGTCACGGTATGCTTAAGCTAGTGTTCTCTATTTATCCTGATTTTGTTGGGCTGTCCATTTTCAGGTAGCCACAAATGAGACCAATCTGTGGCAAAGTAACAATGCAGTTGTTCTGACCAGTCCTTGCTTAAAAACAAATCGTAAACTTCAAGGATATCAACAATGATAATGTCAGTTATTTGATGAACCTTAGGATTAGAAGATAATCTAACCAGAACATTCTTAATTTCACCAATTATCTTAACGTTTGTTCGATCCAGTGGGATGATATTAAGATCAGAAGGTTTAACTTCTACATTAATTTTATGACAAATAGATAGAGGCATCACGTTTGACGATGCACCGGAATCAAACATGCAATTATGTACATTCCTATTGAAAATTTCAAAGGTTAACAAAAAAGGCGGGACATTTTTTCAAGCATTAACAACAGAATTCTGTTGATTTTTAGTTGTCCCTAAAACAGTTTTATTTACATTTGCTACAGTTTTTCCTGCTAAATCCCTTTTTAGTTGGGATTTTTTTGCCAGTATTTGAATCGATTTATGTTGATTTCTTGTTGCTAGGATCGTTGTTTTTATTGTTTTCAGCGATATTTTGAAGCATTTTCTGCAAAATAAGGGGAAATTTCAGCAGCTCAAAGACAGAAATGTTAGCTCTCAGGTTTTTTAGATCCTCAATTAAATTGTATTCTAAAACTAGAGTTTCTAAGATCTATTTAATTTCAGCTTTCTTTGACTGTTTTGGAAACACATTTTTATCGACTTCAAAAGAGGGTTTGTTTTGCGTTTTTCTCCTTGTGTTGTAGGGGGGAACAGTTTCAAATTTTGCTTGGAAGATACCATCCAAGAAGTGAACGAAGACATTGGGAGATGATTGTTCTTCTTCGGGTTCTTCTTCCTCAACTACGTCTTCAAAATTTTCGGGAGGGGCAGAGGCAAAATTATCATGTGCTTCTAAGATGGTTTGCAAAGCGTACTGTAAAATTTATAAATTTAGACCTTCAGTGGTCAGGTTTGGCCAGTTGGGAGGAAAAGGTTTTCTGAAAGTAGGTTTGAAACTTCCTTTGCTTTTTGATGCCTCCTCGGTTGATCTCTTCAAGTCGACGCCCTGATTAGACAATTTTTGGAAATCTTTCTGCAAGCTTTATAAGTCTAAAGTTTCTGGTTGATTTTTAGTTTAAGGAGGTCTAGTAAGCATCTATATTTTCTTTTTAGAGGATGAAGTTGTTTCAACTTCACTACTAATATTATCTTTTGGTCTCAAAATATCCTTTTCAATTTGGCTTTCTTCCTCAAAGGCTTCAAGCAACGTGTTCTTTTTAGAACTTTTAACCCATATTGCTATATTATTGTGCAAGGCTTTAGCATAATATGCAACGATTAAACTTTCAGCGGGCATTGAATTTGCAGGGATTTTATTCTTTAAAGTAAGAAATCTTTGGTTAAAATCTTTCACTTTTTCCTTAGGATTCATCTTTAAGCTGGAAAGTTCCATAATCAAAACTTCCAGAGATTTATCATCTCTGAATTTTTCCAAGAAACAAGTTTCAAATTTGTCCCAAGAGACAATGGTTTAGGGTTGTTGAGTGAAATACCATGTGGAGGCATTTCCCTCAAAAGTATAAGGGAATAATCGGCATACTACATCCTCGTGTTCCACACTCCGGAGTCTAATGGCCAACATAAAAATTTTGATATGATCCTTAGAAGACTACTTTGAGTCTGGATCAAATTTGGGCAACCATTTCTTAGGATATTTCAGTAATGGGTGTTGGAGTCTAGGTATAGCCACGGCATATTGATCGAGCCAAGGTCTGGAAGGATTGTTTTGATTTCCCATGGGAGTTGGTGGTGTAGAAGGCTGAGATGGTTCCAATGAAGAACTGCCTTCGTCTGAATATTCTCCTCCTGAAGAGGATGGTGATGGACCAGGTAGGGAAGGTGGGATACCCGATCCTTTGGCTCCAAGGGTAGGTGTTTCGATAAGATTGGTGGTATTATCACCTAAAGGATTTTGGAGTAGACCAGTGCCTTGTAGTTGTTCTCGGATATCCGAGAAATCTAGGGGTTGATTAAGTGGCCTACCAGGTTGTTTGATACGGGCTAAGGAACTATGCGTTCTTATGAGTGACTGACAAACAATTTCTTGGACGTCGGCCCCTTGAGGAACTGGTGTCATTGGTTCAATGGGAATCTCAGGGTTATCGTTTGAGGTAGTTGTTGTTTCAAGTGTAACATTGTTGTCTGAGCGACTATGCGTTACGACAGGGGAGCGAGTGTGTGGGGGAGGAGTCTTGTGACCTCCATGTGCCATCAATTGAATTCAGGCCCTCCTTCTAACACCATTTTTTGATGGGTGTAAATGACACACCGTCAACTAGAAGGATAGATCTGGTCTGGGGTTGTCTAATTAACCCAAGTTGTTTGGTATGACCTCTCCTGACGGGTTTAATGGCTCTGTTAGCCAACTAAGGTCCTAAAATAATCAAAGAAGATAAACTAACCTAAAACTATAACTACGATACTATCTACACAAATCTAATTATTTATGAATACTAAACCAAAAACATAAATATGAACATGTGATTATGAACAAAATATTTATAATTTGCAAGTTTTTGTGGATGTCTTGCGAAATAAATGTTTTTGTAATTATTGGCGAAGTAGATAAAGAAAGCACATATTTTTATATTTTATGTTTTATAATTTAAAATCTAAGAATTCTAAGGATACTAATAAAGCATAGTCTGAAACAAGAACAGAATAAGGGCCATAGCTAATTTAAACTGCCTCATTTCATTGACAAATAAACTAATAACAGAAATTAATTGTGAACAAAACTAACCTGAGATTAACCGTATACCGTGTCTATGTCCCTGTGAAATCCAAACTTCCAATTATCTTTCTTGTGAGAGAAATCTAAAACAAGCATATGCTAACATCTCCTAAGTAAATTCAAAGTGTTTTCGGGAGCACATAAGAATAAACATATAGATCTAATGACCTTGTAATGATGAATGTTTACAGTAAAAGAAATTTTAATGTGTAGCATTCATATGATATATCAACCCAACATCAAGTATAAATCACTGATATTAAAGTGAAATAACGATCACAGATATAATATATGAAA
>ML847379.1:0-31351 GCA_009831015.1 Picea engelmannii | reverse complement strand
TCATTCAAGCATATTCAAAGGAGAAGATCATGGAGATTTTGATAGGATATCTTATCTAAGATATGAGTGGAGGATTTGAAGGAATAAGTTGAGAGAATAGTGGATCTGTAATTATGACACTCTTCAAGACTTTCATGTATATAAGAGAGTTCTCTCTCTTCATGAGAGGAGATTATTCATTATTGGGAGTTAGAGTAGGGAGATCATGTTATTCATAATTGGGGATGTAATTCATAATTTAGTCTTCTAATTGGGAGAAGGGGATTCTTAGCTTTGTTATTCTTTCATGCTTTATCATTTGAATCTTGTAATATAATTTGAGATTGATATATTGTGTGAGCTCACATATGTCTTTTGTCATTCAACTCTTCACATGTTGTATTGTTTTTCCCTTATGCAATTTCCTGCTTTCCTAGTTAGTCTTTTGATGCTTTCCTAGATTAATGTCATTTCAGCAAATTAGATTAGATTAGTTCTACTTCAGTCTTGCATATATAGTGTGTGTGCTTCATAAGCCTATGAACCTTGGATTGACAAATTAAATAGTTGGGAAAATACTACAACGGAATTAAACGACAATATTTATGCCTAACATTTTGGCGTCGTTGTCGGGGAAGCGTGATGGATTGAGGTTTAGTTTGATTTCCTGCAAGTGTAATTTACATATGTTGGTAAGGGGTCATAGCAACTACTTGAGTGGAGACTCCTCATGTTCTCCCTGCCAGCTCTAGAGTGTGAATTTCAATTTACGCATATTTCATTTTTCGCAAGTGTGAATTTCAATTGTAGCAAGTGTGTTTTCTGCAACTGTGAAGAGGTTTTCATGTGTTTCAACAAGTATGATTTTCAGTTTTTTTTATTTTTGATTTGGGTGCTGTAAGAACCTTCTTTTTCAATATGTTTTAACAATGAGTGTCATCTTGGAACTACTCACTCAGATCCTCGTGAAATTCGGTATCTCCTCTCCTCGGGAAGAGAAGATCTTGACAACAATTAAAGATTCAAATACTCCTTCAGAAACGCACAAAGATTCAACCTTTGAAGAACCCTACATATGTGATGACGAACAATCATTCGAGCAGAAGATTGAGGAAGACGAAGAGGAGTTATAGCAAGATATGAGTGAGGAAAAATGCGCCTATGAAAGCATTATCGAACAATGGTTTCAGGTAAGCACTTGATTAGATAAATTTTATTTCTTAGTTAGTTTGTCGTTACAGCATCAAAATTTGTTATTCATGTAAATTTCTATCCTTCATTTGAAAAATTGCACATGAATATATTTTTGTTACTATTGCATGCTTGGCTCCATTGGAAGTTTGACTACACATAACTAATCTTTAAGTTTCAATTAGCATAGAGTAGGTAGGTTAACGAATAAAACAACGTTTTTGCTCTAATTTTTTTTAATAAGTATGCTCTCCTTCGTTCTTTGAGTGATCGTAAGAATCAGAAAATAAGGATGATTTGGAATCCAGGAATGAATGTTCTTACAAACATGCTTAACAATAAATCACAATAAAACCAATTTAACATGTTGATGCAGCGAATTTTTTTTAGGTTGTTGCAACATGCTGATACAGCGATAATTTAACATGTTGTTACAACATGTTGATGCAGCAAAAAAAATTTAGGCTGTTGCAGCATGTTGATACAGCGAAAATTTTACATGATGTTACAGCATGCTGGTACATTGACGTTTTTGTTGTAATAGTGATTGAATAAATTTGCAAATCTGCAAACAATAAAACAATAGTGGCATTAGGATAAAGATAAAACAAAACGAAAATAATAATAATAATAAAAGGTCTGCAATAGCGCTGAAACATTGCAAAACCTGCAAACTTCTCACTAATTTGAGAGTGCAACGATGCCATCTTTTTTACTTCATCCTTCTAAAGCTGTAACTGTGGTCGAAACTGTGTTACCCATTTTCTCTGGATTGTGCACTATCCATGCTAAGACCTGCAACAAAACAAAAACAATACATTGGACAAGACATGAATATTAATAATATGATGCCCCAACCTATTACACTAAGAACGCATTACTGAAAAAGACGACAAATCTTAAAACTGCATTTATCCGACGGTCTATTTTTCTCCTTTACCCTGCACTATTGTTGAATTCTTTTGCGGTCCGAACTATCTCTGGAACTTTTTATTGAAGTTTCATTGCCCATGCCACACTTGCAATAGCCATACTCTAACGCCTAGTCTCTGAATTATTTGGAAATTATGTGTAGAACGGTCGTTTAGCTCTTTGATTTTCTTATGGATCTTGATCCTGACCAATGAATCGGCTTTAATTGAAAAATGATAAAATCAATCTTTATCCTTGCATGTCCTCAAGTTGTGATCCACTCTTATGATTATCAATTTCAATCTCGATTGAGTGGTTGAAACAACACTATTTTGGGCAAATCGAAATTATAAATTTCAAATTTCTATCATCGTCATCCTCGGATGTTTGTTGTAACTCCTCAAATGTACATCTCGACAATGATTTTTCGGTGTATCAACTTCCTCCCTTCACAGCGGTAGTGAATATTGCAAATCTATTTAGATTGCTCTGAAGTGCAAACGTTATCGAATTCTAAGAAAGCATCCAAATGGTGGGCCGATTCTTGTGCCAAACATGTGTCATGCATGTGGACAAGGTCGCACACATCCCAAGTTGCCCATGCTTGAAATATTATGGGAATCATGGTGCCCCCTAATTATTTCTATTAGTGAGGCATGATTCCCATTAAAATCGTGAAGGATAACAATTTGGTGTAATTGGTGATTTCCATTGCGAACTCGTAAGGTATACCAGCTTGATTGACACATAGTGATTCACCTTTCGATCAAACTCACTTGTTTATGTGCAGAATTTATATAGACACTTCGTGTATACCATTATAAGAGCCGACCTGTGGAGGAGTTTTATCACAGTAAAGAAAAACTACTTGAATTTGAATTGCCCGGGGGCATTCCCGAGTCATGGCCAAAACTATTGGTTGCCTTGAATATTGAAGAAAGTAACAGTAAACATAGATTAGTTGCTTGAGATTCATTAGTAAATCCTTCCATGAATAATTATGGTCCTGGCAGGTGCAACATCCTGAAGTGATACGTGATTGATTTTATCGATTAAAATTATCATTTTCATTTTTTTTGTTTGGATGGTTGTTTGTTGCACATTTACTACAGGGTATGAGAATGTTTCGGGATATTGGAATCCTCTCCCACATGAATTTAATCTGAACCATTGTGATGAGGATGATCTCAATCACAATACGCTGCATTTGTTGATTTTGTCTCATATAATCCTACATGCCGCATTTGATAATACGTAACCTTTGACATTTGAATTTGATGCAATCATAATATTTTGATGGATTATTCGACAGGTAGTCCGACTAATGGATTTGGAAATTTTCTCCATCCTAAATTTTCCAGCTAAGTTAGTTCGGATTTACATCAAGATTCATTGTATCAGGAGTTAAAAGTTCTCGATGATTAATAGGTTCAAAACTAGAGATTTAAGGGTAATTGCAGAACATTTGTCTGTATGAAAGAGATGTTTAAGAAGTTGGACATGAAGAACCATGGTACAATATCTTTTGAGGAACTCAAAGCTGACGTTTGGATGATTGATAATTTGACAGGGACGCAACAATAGTTTATGCTAGCCGAGAACTCAAAAAGTTTGTAGATCATACAGGCGTTTCGGTGGACAGTACTTTAATGGGCTTGGGATGTTTTTCATCTTCTCGTGCTTGGGGATATTGGGCATGCATGGAACTATTTGTGCAGTGGATAAAGCTGATATGTTGCTTGTTTTTGGTGTGTTAGCTTTCATGATAGAGTGACTGGTAAATTGGAGTCATTTGCAAGTTGTGCCAACATTATTCATATTGATATAGATTCTGCTGAGATTGGAAAGAACAAGCAGCCTCATATCTCTCTGAGTACAGATGTGCAATTTGCACTACACGGGCTAAACTATTTAATGAAGAAAAGGGAAGACAGGCCAGATTTTTCCACGACGCCATGCAATATGTTTGACTAATGGGTGATTGGCCCAATCTTACTACTGACTGAAGATGAATGATAATGCAGGTCGACTAACTCATACAATGCACAATCGTCGGGAAAGTTAATGACAACAGTCTTGGATCCATCCTAAGTGCAATCTAAAATTCATTGTCTTATTGCCTGAATTTAGTCAGTAGGGGATGCATGGAAGTGTCATAACCAAGTTTCTTTTTCCTTGAATGGTGGTTGCATAAGCAACAGATGTTCGTCAATGACAGCAAAATAGAAAGGATTCACAGCATTACTGCATAAGAGATTTTTTATATAACTTTCCACGTTGTAGCATAGGAATTATGGCACCAAATAAATGATGATTTGGCGAATGCAAGAAGGACTAAGTTAAAGTTTATAGTTTATCTTTTGATTTGATGAAACTTCTTATGACTTTTCATGATGTGACCCTATTTATATTTCTAGAATAATGAAGTTTGCTTCATTTCTGCACCATGAATTTCTTTTATTTTCATTTGTTTTGTTGTAAAAAAAAAAGCAATAAAAAAAATAATAATAATAAAATCATACAAAAATCTTTTCATGGAAAGCAAAACAATAAAAACATTTAAAAACTCAGAAAATTTAAAATTGCAAATAGATATTCCTGAAAACAATATTTTACGCATAATTTTACGCTTCAACGCTAATTTGTTTTCTTGAAGTAACTTTGATAGCCATCAATGACGAAACAGGCGCAATGGAAAAAGGTATAAAACATATATTTTCCTTTGATTTGCCGCATTTACACTCATTTCTGCATGATATGTTTTTTTGCAAATCTCATAGTTTTCATGCAGAATTTGTAATAAGTTTTTTCAGGTTGAGAAACAATCACAGTTTGTTGCTGAAGTGATTTTCAAGAATCACAAAATTCTTCAAAGAATACATGCTTTGCTAGATAGCTTGAAGGAGCTGTTACTCATCAGAAACATCATGACGTTTTCTGATACACAGCAACACTTTGTTGATACACAGAAACTTTTTGTGCATCCTGATGTTTGTTGTTACACAACAACTTTTTGCGCACCTTGATGCTTGTTGTTACATAGCAACCGTGTTGATACACCATGCTGTGATACCCATATTTCATCATTTTGCCAAATTTCATGATGATACATTATCCTATTTTTCCTTCAAAGCCGATTGGTCATCTCTGTGTTGAAGCCATCTTCCATTGCCTTAACTTTCATGATTTCACATGCCTATTTTTCTGAGTTTCATACATTCCCTTATCTCTTTCAGTTCATTTTTTCGTTTCTAGTTTTCCTTCTGAATAAAACAAACCCTATTTCCATGATTACATTTCCTTTCCATAAACCCTATTTCTACTAAGATCTTTACATCTATAGTCCTACCAATCTTTTTATAAACTCGTGTTGATTGATGTGGGATTCCTTAAGGCCCACCTTTCAACACTCTTGCTCCATCAACCTTGACACCTTATCTGGGATATAGACGAGAGTTCCTTTTTGAGTACCTTGAGGCTTGCATGCCTTAATGGAAAGTTCTCTCGTTGACGATCATGGGAATACATCAATGTCACTTCATCATTAGATATTGCAAGTGGCTCGACCTCAATACCTCTATTCGCACTTCACAAGATGTACTCGGGTACATTGACACTCATTGACATCACTGGTGAGTTTGTCTCGCATTGGTTAACAACATTCATCAATGGTTGGTAATCCAATGATTTCTCTTCATGCTCGACATCGACACATTCATTTGCATGATGAGAATTGTACCATCGGTTTTGTAGCAGGTGAAGACTATACACTTTTTCATGATCCCCTTAGCAGTTGCATCAGTTTGATTTCAGATCTATGAGAGTAACAGAGTTCCATATTCTCTGCCTTCCACATTTCTCATGATTCAGCAGTAACAGTTCAGATTCCTTCACTTCCCATGATCCAGTTACAGCAGCAACAGCATCAGTAGTTCCATTTTCCTGATCTTGCAGCAGTGACACCATCCATCTTCCATCATTCACAGTCAGATATTCTTTGCTTTAACAGTTACAGCAGTTGCAGCTACAGCACCAGTCACATTTTCTTGATCCAGCAGCCACAACAACTACATCTACTTTTTGGGTAAGTGGAGGTATGTTCTTTTCTAATCTTTAATCACACAATTCTTTATATGATGACTTGAATATTTTGGAAAAAATCCTTGTCATGTTCTCTTTCCTTCCATAACCTACCCTAAGTTGCATGAGGATATGCAACCACTTTAGTTGGGGGGGAACTACACTATTTCACCACATATTCATTACCATTATTCCATTTTACCATCTCATCATTCCATTTATGATTCACTAACATTTCTTTTCCAGCGACACTTTGTTGCATTTCTATTGATATACATATTGGCATGATTCATAAAGATAAAGAAAAGGATTTCTTACACTCAGTGATGCCCTCTTATGAACATTGATAGCTTATTATTTCTAGTGAAGTACATGGCTAAATTATTGCAGCAAGAAAATCAATAAGTGAAATGAATGTTGTTAACACAAGAACCAATGTCTTTTGTATTCATGGTTGTCACACAAGAACCAACCATAAGAAAATTTCACATGTTGTTACTCTTGTATCACATACCCTGGAAACATTCCTTGTTAAAAGGACATCATCAATCAAAGCCATGGTTTGAATGCCAAAAGTTCTTAAGAAGATCCATGCATGGTTGCATGAGGACATGCAACAAGTTGAGTTGGGGGGCATGTTGGACCTCAGAAATGTCACATTTATATCCTCTTTTTCCTTCACTATTTCTTACATTTCATCGTCCCATTAACCTTCCATCATACCATTCCCATAATGATACTTGGGTTTCTCCTTATTATTTTCCATTGTATTCATTTTAGTATTATAAATGAATTTATGATTAAATCTTAGAAAAATGACATATTTTCATTATATATCAAGGTTGGATGAGTTTGATGATGTGTGCAGGCATATGTGAAGATTTCAACAAAGTCAAATATTACCACCTAGCCTCAAATTCGAATTTCATCTTCAATCTTTGAAGATTTGAAGAATATTTGGGACAATCATTCAAGCATATTCAAAGGAGAAGATCATGGATATTTTGGTAGGATATCTTATCTAAGATATGAGTGGAGGATTTGAAGGAAAAAGTTGAGAGAATAGTAGATCTGTAATTCTAACACTCTTCAAGACTTTCATGTATATAAGAGAATGTTCTCTCTTCATGAGAGGAGATTATTCATTATTGGGAGTTAGAGTAGGGAGATCATGTTATTCATAATTGGGGATGTAATTCATAATCTGGCCTTGTAATTGGGAGAAGGGGATTCTTAGCTTTGGTTCTTATCTTTGTTATTATTTCATGCTTTGTCATTTGACTCTTATAATATAATTTGAGATTGATATATTGTGTGAGCTCACATATGTCTTTTGTCGTTCAACTCTTCACATGTTGTATTGTTTTTCCCTTATGCAATTTCCTGCTTCCCTAGTTAGTCTTTCGATGCTTTCCTAGATTAATTTCATTTCAACAAATTAGATTAGATTAGTTCTACTTCAGTCCTGCATATATAGTGTGTGTGCTTCATAAGCCTATGAACCTCATATTGAAAAATTAAATAGTTGGGAAAATACTACAATGGAATTAAACGACAATATTTCCTCCTAACAAGAGTGATTTCCCAGAGTGTTGTTCTCGGTGTACTATAGAGATGAGATGACCAAATGGTTTACTCGGTTATTCTCAGGATTCTAGGGGTCTCCTGATATACTCCAGGTACGTGGGAACTCAAATCCATAGTATTTTTGTCTAATGTGCAACCATTTGAAAGGGGCCTTCCGATATACTCTAGGTACATGGAAGAACCACATTCTCCCTCGGTTGTAGTGCTAACAAGTAATGTCAGCTCCTACGTTTAGAGAGGTCAGAATACGTCTGTACCTAAAAATACCTAAGATTCTCCCAAATTTATGTGATACTCCTTTTACCCCACTTCATTCCACCTTTTGAATCACCCCAATTGGATCTTCAATTCAAAAGATAAGAAAATTTCCAAAAAAAAGAAAAACGCACCTTTTAAAACCTTGATTTAGAGATTGTTCTGCTAGCCGGCCTTTATTCTGTTGTAGATCTACAATTTCATCCCTTCGAGTCTAACCTTTTGGCCTAAGGTAGCCTGATGTGGCTTATTTCCAACCCCACAAGTTATACCAAGATTCGATTCTCCAAAAGAATTTTATGATAACTTTCCCAAGATGTGTTGATTTTTTCCCTTTCAGGAGAGTGAACTTGTACAACCTTCCACGTGTCATTGTCTTCACTTCAGAACATGAAATTCACACCAGTAAAAAATTAGTCTATACCAATGGAACAGGTCTCACTCAATTTGGTGTCATGTAGCTTCATATATAACATTTTTCCCAACACATGTTTTAGACTGAAACATGGACCAGCCAAAAACCTTAATTTCCTCAGAGAATAAATTTCATAGTACATAGAATCAAGGGCTGAAATTTTTACATAAGATACTTCACTACTCTTCCTTCATACTATAAAAAATTGAAAACCTGAAACAAAGCCAAAAACAATTAGGAGCGAAAATTCCAAGAAGACATGTTTCAGACTAGTTTCAGGACTAGTCAAAAACCCTAATGTGAACAGAATGTATCTCCAAAAATGTAACAAACCAAGATCTAAAATTTGGATCCAAGTTATCTCTATATGTATACTCTATGCAATATAAATTCCATATCCCAAAACCTTCCAGAAAAAAAAATTTGTAGCGAAAATTACAAGAAGACTTGTTTTGAAGAAGCCAGTCCCGAGGATTGTCTAGCTCTAATACCAAATGTTAAGAACCAAATATAAGCATAGCATAAAAAACCTCAAAATAAGTACTCCATGCCTTGACAAAGAGATAAATTCAGATAATAAGCTTCTTGGAGGGGGAAATCGCCTTATACATTACATGAATTCACAAATACAAGATGATTCCAAATGAAAAGGTCTCCTTGGTATATATAGGAGACTAGGAGGTACAATTACAACTAATGGACCCAAGCCAACATAAATAAAATAAAAATACTAATGTAATATGCCCCAATTAACAGGTAATGTGCCACGATTTAAGGCTTAACAATAAGTATGTGTCTTTTAAATATAAGATATTAATCATACTATTTTAATTAATACGATGTCAATGAACCATTGTGCATTTTAGATCGTTTAGTCACATTTTCAATTGGGTCAATAGATTTTGACTATCATGATTTARTTCACTCTTTACCTTACTATAAGTAAATACCACCATGGTTTGGAAATACCATGTGAACATAACATGTTCTCTTTCACTTTTACCCTTTTTCTTTAACTCCATTTTCACTTTTACCTTTTTCTTTAATCCAATTTCAATTTTATCTTTTTCTTTATTCCACTTTCATATTTACTCCTCTTTTACATAAACTCCACTTCCACTTAAATTTTCAAATTTTGTTATTTATTAAAGTCATATTTATATTTAATCCACTTTCATTTCCACTTTTTCATAAAATCCGTTTCCACATAACTTTTCCACTTTTGTATTTATTAAAGTGATACCAAGGTTACATTTATATTTAATCACTTACTAACCTTTGACATATATTTGATCACTTACTAACGTTTGACATTAATGAAAATTTATTCCACGATTGACTTCCTAAGTGGATATAACCATTGGTAGCTACTAGAAATTGTTTGGGTTTGAAGGGTTGTCCAACTTCATCCTGGAGAGAATGATGACCAAAACTTGATACGAAATATCGACTACCATTTTGACATGACAGAATCAAGGGTTCTCGGTGTTGCATAAACAAATTTCCCTTCGACTACACTCTGAAATGATAGTGCATGAGAAAGTATTCAAGAGGGACACTCGCCAATATTATTTCTATTCATCATGATCCTATCTCAACAGAATATATAGTCACCAAGACAACTCTACTCGACCAATGTAGTAATTGAAATTGTTCTATTATTTCATTTTCATTCTTTCAAATCACTCGACCAAGAGATCTCATGTATTCAAGTAGTCCATTGCATTCCTATAACTCAGTATTCATGTATCTTTGACTACAGTTCCATGTCATAATATACTATGGTATTTCTTGTCTTCATGTTTACATCAATGCCAACACAATATTTCCATCAATCTCCCCCTTTGGCATTGATGGCAACACATCGTAAAACAAAATTCTCCCTTAACAATAAGTAATTGTCTTACCATTCTTCTCTCCCCCTTTGACATCAATTTCAAGACCTCTGATACCAGAATGAGGTCCATCACCATTTTTCAATTGTTCAACCTTATTTTTTTTTGAGTGATAGTACTTGTCATTTTTTTTTCGTGCTCCCCTTGTCAACATTTCTCCCCCTGTCATCATGAGGTTTTTTTTTTTTAATTGTAGGGAGATTACTCCTAGATTTTTCCTTAGATGTTCAAATGCTTCTTTAGGAAGTGGTTTAGTGAATATGTTTGCTATCTACTCCTTTGAACCAACATACTCCAATCTAACCTTTTTGTCACTAACTTTCTCTCTCAAGAAATGATACTTGATGGGTATATGTTTGGTCTTTGCATGCATGACTAGATTCTTGGAGATGTTGATGGAACTTGTATTGTCACAATAGATAGGTATGGGATGATTACATTCAATTTTAATATCCTCCAATGTTTGTATCATCCATAAGATTTGATTGCATCATTCAACAGCTGCAATATATTTGGATTATGTTGTAGATAGTGAAATTGTTTATTGTTTTCTAATTGACCATGAGACTAGACATTCTCCTAAGAAAAATGCATTTCCACTAGTGCTCTTTTTTTCATCCACACTACCAACCCAATCAACATCCACGTAGGAAATTAGTTCAAATTATTTATTCCTTGGATACCATAAGCCAAAGTTTAATGTGCCCTTAAGATATATAAATATTCTATTGACAGCCATCACATGTGATTCCTTGGGAGATGATTGAAATATTTCCACGATGCCTACTACCTACATGATATCAGGTCTAGATGCAATCAAATATAGTAGATTCCAAACCATATATCTGTAGAGAGTTGAATCTACAGAAGGAGACTCGTCTTCCTTGTTGAGTTTGCAACTGGTTGGCATTGGAGTGCTAACAGGTGCACTTTCATCCATTCCAAAAATTTTAAGTATATCTTTCAGGTATTTGGACTGAGTAATAAAAATTCATTTTAGTGACTGAGTGATTTGAAGTCCAAGGAAGAAATTTATCTCTCCAATCATAGACATTTCAAACTCTTTTGACATTTATTGAGTAAATGTATAGCTTGACTCATCATTGTTGCAGCCAAATATGATGTCATCCACATAGACCACTATGACTAACAAACTTTATTTTTCAATTCCAAGACAGATATTGTTGTTAGGCATGTCTCTTTTGAATCTTTGTTGCAGCAGGTGCTTATCCAACCTTGCATACCATGCTCTGGTTTCTTGTTTAAGGCCATAGAGTGTCGTCTTCAATATATACACTTGTTCTTCTTTTACTGGTTGTTAATATGCTTATGTTTGTTCTTTGTAGACTTCCTCTTTTAGGTCTCCATTCAGAAATGCAGACTTTACATCCATCAGATAGACTTTAAAATTCTTAAAGCATGAGTATGCTAGAAATAATAGGATGGCTTCCATTATTGCAACTGGAGTGAATGTTTCTTCAAATTCAATCTCTTCTACGTGTGAATATCCTTTGCACACTAATCTTTCTTTATTCCTTATAACCCGACCATCTTCAATATTAAATATATTTTTAAAAAATCACTTGGTCCCTACCACATTTTTGTTCTTTGGTCTTTGGACAAGTTCCCAGGTCTGGTTTAACTTTATTTGATCAAGCTCTTCATTCATGGATTTGATCCAGTCTTCATATTTGCTAGCATCTGCAAATGTTTTGGGTTCTATCAGGGAGAAAAATGCTTGTTCTAATTCATATGTTAGTTTTCTTCTTTTTTCAACTCCAACACTTTTGTTACCAAGGATTTGACTTTCAAGATGATTTATGTGTATTCTCCTAGATGGTGCTTTTGTATCTTGTCTTGGTGATTATTCCTCTTCCTTTTCTTCTTAACTTTGTGATTCATCCTCTTGTATTTATTAATTTCTTAATCATCATCATCACCTCTTATCCTTTCATCAAATTGTGGATTGTCTTGATATTTGATCCCTTTTGTTTTTAGATCATCCACTTTTACATTTTCACTTTCCACAATATTGTGTAGTCTTAGATTATAGCATTTGTAGGCCCTTTTTTTGGATGAGTAACCAAGAAATATCCCTTCATCTAATCTGGAATAAAATTTTACTAGGTTATCATCATCTCTCTTTATGTATCATTTTCTCCCAAAAACTCTGAAGTGTTTAACTGATGTTGGTCTGCCAAACCATAAATCGTATGGTGTTTTGTTGTGGTTAACTCTAAGTTATGATTTTTTAAGTATGTACATGGTTGTATACACTAATTCTATCCAATATCTATCTGGGAGTTTGGCTTCATTTAACATGGTTTTGGATGCTTCTTGAACAGTTCTATTTTTCCTTTCAGCAACTCCATTTTGTTGAGTTCTTAGAGATAAAAAGTGTCTTTTAATTCCATGCATTTCACAAAATTCGTTGAACTCGTCTAAGGTAAATTACCCTCCATTGTGTGATCTTAGGCACTTGATTTTGAGATCGGTCCCATTTTCAACCTATTCTTTGAAGACTTTAAATTTTTTGAACACTTCTGATTTTTATTTGAGAAAGGATACCCAAGTCATTATTGTATAGTCATCAATCAATAAAATGAAGTAATGTTCACCTTGTATACTCTTAGTTCTTGTTGGTCCATAGAGGTCAGTATGAACAAGTTCTAATGGTTTTGATGTAGATTATTCCTTTGTCTTGAATCTTACTTTTGCCTGCTTCCCATGTTGGAAGTGCCTACAAATAGAGTTTGAATTTTTTATAATCTTTGGCATGTCTTTCACAGCTTCCTTTATACTAACTTTTATCAAGTTATTGAAGCTTATGTGTCCCATTCTTCTGTTCCATACCCAACTTTCATCTATTTGAACCATGCATCATATTCTTCTTCATCTATTTTTCCCGAGTCTTATTTTATAATTTCACATTTTTTAGATTCAAATATGAGAATGTTTCCTTGATCACATGTTTGGCTCACACTAAGGATGTTAGGCTTCAAATTTTCAACTAATATCACATTTTCTTCTTTAGCTATGTTATTTCCCAGACTGATTGTACCCCTTCCAAGTATCTTGGCAAAGACATCACTCCAAATATAACACTTTCTTTTTCTTTCCTTTTCAGATTGAGGAATTTGTTTTGATTTTCTGTCATATGCTTTGAACATCCATTGTCAACATACCATTGGCTTCTTTTATTCTTGGCATATAAGCCTACCTTACATTTTGTTTCCTTTTCTTCTATTTTTTTCCTTCCATATATTCTTATATTTTTCTTGTTGACTATTGGAAGTACTTATCTTCATGGAATCTTTTGATAGTCTACAATCACTAACTTTATGACCATAATGTTGTATTTGTAGCATTAAATATTGTTATATTGTAATGGAGAAAATGAATTATAGCTTCTACTCCTTTGATTGCTACTAGAATTTTTGTTCTTATGGCCATATCCTTGAACACTTTTATGATAGTTATTTCTATAAGCTTTACAGTCTAATGTTTTATGCCAAAAATTATGACAAGAAAAACAGTAGCCAAGAAAGAGTTGTTGATACCTTTTGGGGGGAGTTCTTCTTGGAGTAGTATTTCTTCTGTACTCATTTCTTTTTGGAGAGAATGTAGATCTTTGTTGATTAGAGTTAGTCTTTATCTGGTTCTCTTCTCTTTTGAAGGAGCTCTGAAGAGTAGCTTTGCATAAGTCCTTGGATTTTTATCACTTTTATGTATTCCATATTTTGAGTCTTTATTAGTTTCCTTGTGATCATAACCTAGTCAAACCTTATTACTTGATGGTATTTGACTGTTAAGGATTTCATCCAATATTTTTGAACTACTTTCAAGCTTTGAAAGGTTAGTGCCTTTTTCAAGTTTCCTTCTTAGAAGAACTATTTCAGCCTCTAATTTTTCACATCTTTTCTACTTGTCATTAAGTTGTTTACTTAAGACTTCTTCAATTCTTTTAGCTTCTTGTAGTTGAGTTTTCAAATCAACAATGATTTTTTATTTTTTATTGATGCTTTTTGAAACTTCTTCTTCTCTTGATTTTTGTTCTTCCTTATAATCTAACAGTTGTTCTTTTAATGATTTGTTCTTCCTTTTATATTTTCTCAATTCTTCAAGAGAACTAATAAGTTATTCTTCAAGGTCTACTTCTCCTTCAACTTCATAGTTTCCTTCATCTCCATTGTTATATTTAGTAGTACCTGTTTGAGTTTCTATGTCCATAAATAGAATTTATGTCTCGTCATATTCACTCATGTTAGATGAACTATTGTCTTCTTTGGAGTAGAAGTTTTTCTTTCTGTAGAATTTCTTCTTGTTTCCAGTTTTTCCCTTTTTATGTTCTATATGGTTATAAGTTTCTTCATCCTCACTATCCTTTTGCTTTGGATAGGGACATTTGGAGGCAAAATGACGAAATTTTCCATAGTTGAAACATTTGAGAGGTAAATTCCCTTTGTATTACCCAAACCCTTTCTTGAATTTCCTTATAAAGTTAGCCTCTTCTTCATCTGATATGTCTGAGTGAACTTCATTTGACACATGCTTATGGTTCTTTATTGCTTTTGAAGCTTTGAAATTTGCTTCCCTTTTTTATGGTCTTTCTTGCATTGTTCTCAATTCATAGGCTATAAGAATCCCATGAAGTTCATCCATTTTAAGTTTTTCAAGGTTTTCTCGATCTTCCAAGGTAGATACCTTGGTATCATATCTCATTGGTAATGATCTCAAGATATTTTGGAAAATAATTTTGTCATCTAAATCTTCTCCTAGTGCTTTGATTGAATTGACAATTTAATCTACTCTTAGAAGATACTCTACAGTGTTTTCTTCTTCTTTCATCTTCAAGTTTTCAAACTTTCCTTTGTATGTTTGAAGCTTTGCTTTATTGAATTTGGCATCTCCTTCATAGATGATTTGTAGTATGTCCTAGATTTATTTTTTTGATTTACAATGCATGACTTTGACAAATATATTATTTTCTAATCCACCCAGAATTGCATTTACATCTCTCGAATTATCATTGCAAATTTTCTTTACATTTGTGTTTGAAGGAGCATTTTATGTTATATCATAACTATTTATCATAGATAGTTATACATCACATCCCAATGAAATTAGGTAACTTCTCATTCTTATACTCCAGAATGCATATTTATCTCCTTTGAATAGTGGAGCTTTGTTTGAGGACACCCCTTCTTGTTGATCCATTGTGATTTCTTAGAATATTTCTTCCAGTGATTAGACTCGGATGAAGGAACCCACTTTGATACCAATTGTTGGAATATTGTTTAATACTGAGAGGGGGGGTTGAATCGGTATTGCTTATTTTTCCAATATTTAACTCCACTTGATCATTAATCTTATTAAACACAACAAATGATCAACAAATAAGAACAGTACAAAGAATTTTAACATGAATCACCATAAATGTTATTTTTATATATTTATATAAAAAAAAAAAATCATTTACAGGATACAACTTGTAGGAGACACCAATCTCCTCTTTTGAGAACCAACTCAAGGAGACAAAAATCCCTTGTTTTGAGCACCAACTCAAGAAGAAAGAAATCCCTTGTTTTTCAAGCACCAACTTGAGGAAGCTGCAACTCCCTRTTGTTTAGGCTCCAACCTGTAGAGGAYTTTAATCCTCCCTTTCTCCACCCTTCCACCCTCACTGCATTTTTTAATCTTAAAACTTCAATTTCTTCCTTTAGACTCTTCTTTTGTTTATATATTCTTATTAAATCATCGAGTCACACCTTCTTTCAACATATTTTCTTGTTTATATAGTCATCCAATAGGTAAATGACATTGAACCATTGTGTCTCTTTATAAATAACAATGAACCAATGTACCTCTTCAATATAGGAATGTATCTCTTCATTAAAATTATGTGCTTGTTCAATATAAGATATCAATCATACTATTTTAATTAATACAATGTCAATGAACCATTGTGCATTTTAGATCATTTTGTCATGTTTTCAAGTGGGTCAATATATTTTGACTATCATGATTTAATTCACTTTTTACCTTACCATAGGTAAATACCACCATGGTTTGAAAATATTGTGTGCTCTTTCACTTTTACCCTTTTTCTTTAACTTCACTTTCACTTTTACCCTTTTTCTTTAACTCCACTTTCACTTTTACCTTTTTCTTTAATCCAATTTCACTTTTTATTTTTTCTTTATTCCACTTTCATATTTACTCATCTTTTACGTAAACTCCATTTCCACTTAACGTTTCAATTTTTTTTATTTATTAAAGTCATATTTATATTTAATCCACATTCATTTCCACTTTTTCGTAAACTCTGTTTCCACTTTTTTATTTATTAAAGTGACACCAAGGTCACATTTATATTTAATCACTTACTAATCTTTGACATATATTTGATCACTTACTAACCTTTGAAATTAATGAAAATTTATTCAAAAATTGACTTCCTGAGTGGATCGAACCATTGGTGGCTACTGGAAATTGTTTAGGTTTGAAGGGTCATCCAACTTCAACCTGGAAAGAATGTTGACCAAAACTTTCTACGAAATATCAACTACCATGTTGATCTGACAGAATCAAGGGTTCTCGGTGTTGCATCAGAAAATTTCCTTTCGACCACACTCTGAAATGATAGTGCACGAGAAAGTATTCAAGAGGGAGACTCGCTAGTATTTGTTATTCTCATCATGATCCTGTCTCAAAATAATATACAGTCACCAAGACAACTTGACTCGACAAGTGTAGTAATTGAAATTGTTTCATTCTTTCATTTGCATTCTTTCTTTCTTTCAAAGCACTCGACCAAGGGATCCCTTATATTCTGGTAGTCCATTGCATTCCTGTAACTCAATATTCATGTAGCTTTTACTGCAATTCCATTTCATACTCCACTATGGTACTTCTTGTCTTCATGTTGACATCAATTCCAACACGATATTTCCAACAATGAAAAAATATCAAAATCATAAATGAGCTACAGTAATTGTTCCATTGAAGGAACAAGGTAGTTATATTTGTTAGACAGTTAATTTAAGCTATGGAAATCCTCACATAGTCTGATCTCCCCAAAATTCTTTCTGACTAATACTATATTTTCCACCCAAGATGAGTTGCAAACAATAAACAAGATCTTGACATCTCACCATTTCTTCAACTCCTTCTATATCAATGGTTCCATATTTCGATGAACTTTATGTAGCTTCTATTGAAAATTCTTTGCGTCCTCTTTCAAAGGAATGATGTGTTGTATAATTTGTGTGTCATACACTTTCAAATCCTCACATGTCCATGAGAAGACATCCTTGTATTTTGTGAGAAACTAGATATAATCTTTTCTCTCAACTTCTAAGCAACAGGTTCCCAAATTGATGTAATTTGGGTTTTCTTTGGTACCCAAGTTGAATAATTCATGACTCCTGGAAGAACTATTCATCCTCATATTAATTATTGATCAAAACCTTGTTTGTAGATAAAATAGTTTTTCCAAAGTTGGAGTTCCTTTAGGTATTGGGTTACTTTTGAAACTATTTGAGTTGTCTCTATTGTTCTGCATATCCTTTTTGTTTGTTGCATAATCTATGATAGGATCCTTGAAGGTCCCTACATTGGTGAGGAATTCATTTATATGTTCATCATCATTGAATAACCTCCATTCGGTGATATTTTCTAGTGCTAAGGACCTAAAAATTTGTTCAACAAATAAATCATTGTCCTAAGGGGAAAATATTGAAGTTACATTAGCTAAAGTGTCAGTGGCATCATTCTTTGAACGAGGAATAGAAGTGATGTTGAATGCATTGAAATTATCAATCAACTTCCAAACCTCCTATTAATAACATTTTTGGTGAGGGGAAAAATAATGTCTAGTAATTTTTACCTATCTAACAATGATTTCTGAGTCACCAAAAAATTTTAAGTATTTACCTTCAAGTAAATGGATTTTCTCAGACCTTGAATCAAGGCATCATGCTTGGTTGTGTTGTTGTTTCACCTGAACTCTAATCGGCGGGAAATTGGAGTCTTATGTTTGTGTGGTTCAATGAGAATACAACCTACCCCAACTCCTTCTTGTGATATGGAACCATCAAAGAAGAAAGTCCAAATGTTAGTATTTACAACTCCGTCAAATGAACTAGCACTAACTAACTCTATTATTATATAGCCATTAGCAACATTCCAAGTGCAATAAAGGAGTTCATATTATATGTCTGATTCAAAGGGTCATTAGGGGAATTTAGAGGTCAAAAATTAGCGTCAAAACCAAAAATGTACTATCAAAATCAACTTTGAAATATTAATAGAATTTAAGAAAATGATGCAACCATTTGGGTAAATATATTTGGAGGGAAAGGAAGAAAAATACTTTTTTTAATTATATTTTCAACATTTCTCATTATAGGTTTATTCAAATTTCAAGTCTAGGTGCTCATTGGATGTATAATTAAATTTTGCATCCCAAGAGTACCCACTCTGCATACTTTTGATATATCCATTGTGAGATAAACTACAAATACATGGGAAAAAAAGTGTTTCTACCATTTTGTCATACATTGAAATGTTGGCTTTGGTTTTCTTCATATTCCCAATGAAATTGTACTCCATGCACTGTATGATAGGATTGTCTATTGTGTTCTTGTTGGTTTGGGCATCACCGGTAGAAGTCTTAAGTTGAGAGAGAGAGGTGTTACCTTGAGCCTCAATAGGGGGTGTGGCTTTCCTGAATGCTAAATTTGGTCTAGAAAGAAAAGTGACAGTAGGTATAGGACATCTAATCCTTAAATTATATTTTTTGGGGTAGGTTGGGTGGATTGTAGTTCTCCTACCAACACTTCTCCTACTAAATCGTTATCAGAATCTATTTCCTAATCCCAAACGAACACAGTTTATTCTCTTGTCATTTACCTTTAATTAGAAGTTTCTTCGATCTTAGTTTCTTGAGTTGTTCTATTAGAAAGTGATTCCTAATTAGGAAGTTGTTTTATAACTGGGGTAATGGAGTTAATTCTCTAACACTTATCCTACTGCATTGTTATCAAAATCCACTACCTAGTCCCAAAGGAACATGGTTTCTTCTCTTGTCGTTTCCCCTTCCTCAATAGTTTCTTGTCTCATCTTATTGAGTTATTTTATTAGAAAGTGATTGTTAAAGGAGAAGTTATTTTATAACCAAGGTCATCGAGTTAATCCACTGAAGGAAGGTCTTTCCAAAATGGTTGGCTTGGTGATAGATACACAAATGTTCATTCCCACCTCCTCTAGATTTATATTCAAATTTGATGATTCAAGAGGCTTTGATGGATTGTTGAATATTATAAGGAAAGGTATAAATTTTCTCTAGTTATATTTTCCTTCCCTATCATTCGTGTTTAGGTCAACTACTTGGTTAGGCAAATTTTTGACTAGTTTAAGTACACCTTCCAGGTCAATGGGTTCCTCCACTACAGGATTGGTTAATAATAGAGGTTTCTTACTTATAACTAAGGTTTTTTAATCTTTTCCTCCCAATTTTCCCACTAAGGTGAGTATTTCATTCACCTTTTTAGCTTCTTCAAAATTTTCTACCCAATTGTTTTTACCAAATCTCTTAATGAAAATGGAAATGGATGTGTTTAAGGAAGATGTGCAGTATTCTACCTCTATTCCTCTGGATAGTTGGGAATTATCGGGGAACTTATTAATAATTATGGTGCAGTGTTGGTTGAAATATTTAATCATTTATTTCTTCCATATATTAATGGTTATCAGTTCTTTCAATAGATTAGCTAGAGTTTTCTCTTCACCAAATTTGTTGATAAATTCCCTCACAAATTTATACCATCCTGTAATGGAGCTTGTTGGAAATATATAATACCAAGTGGATACCTTTTTTTCAAAAGTGTATAGAAATAACCTATGGATCATGTCTTCGTGTTCAACGTTCATTGACCTTACAACAAGGTAGAAGTTCTTTACATGATCCTCAGGAACACATGATTTGTCTAGGTTAAACTTTGGCAAGATTCTCTCAAAGTGTTTAGGAAAACCATATAATTTCCCTCTCAAGTCAAGGGCACCTTGGGACATCTAATAAAGTATGTGGAGTTCGATACCAAGTATTTGGTAAGATATTAATTGGTTTGAGTTCTCGTGAGATTGCCTATTCATAGCAGGCTCAAGGGGTGTAGAATGTGGAGTACAAAGTGAATATGGGGGTGATAGTGGGATTTGGTCCAAGGGCTCATGGATTTCTAGTAAAGAAATTTCTACCAAATCTTCTATAGAATCAATCAAAACTTCTTGTGTAAGTTTGGTACTAGTTTTTTTTTGGGTGGTTGAGGTACTACAAGTAACTGTCTAATTTTTTGAGTGTATGCCTAAATAAGAAAATGTAAATCATTGACTTTGGAGTTGGGGACATCATACAGGTGCTCTGGAGATGATTCAATATTTTCAAAAATAGAAGAGTTGTCTTTGAACACGGTATCAAGTTCGATATTGTCACCTCTAGTATGCAAATGGTTGGGATGATTTTCATGGGTTGAAGGTTTAAAGGTATGACCATGAAACGAATGGGTATTTCTACCAACCATACAACTTAGGCCCTCCTTCTAGTGCCAATTTCTATTGAAATGGGAAAAGTTCCCTTAACATATATGGGTACTCCCCAAGGTAAAATCCCAATTAGACTTCACATTGTTTGGGATAGGAAAGCGATCTAGATTCTGGCCCAGTAGCAATTACTTAAAATGAGTGGGGTGATTATGAGATGCAATATGCTAATGTCCTATATGAAAAAATGTAAACTAATCTAACGTGTCCTAGCTAGGAGCAAAACTTAACCAACAAATAAAATATTAGTTATAGATTTCAACAAATATTTTAGAAACAGAAAGTTATTAATGAAAAATATGAATGCGTAAGCATAAATAGAAGTGTAAAGAAAAAAATCATTTTACAACACCACCATTTACAGTTTCTTATTTACTATCTCAAAGTAACATATTAGAAGAACAATTCAAAATAAAATTTATAAATTCAATGTAGGATAGTCAACAATTGAACAATACATGATTACAATAGTATTACTGACAACATGAATACTAGAAGAAGTTCACATCATACATAGCAAAACAAATTCCTCCAAAAAAAAATGGACCTGTGGGATTCTTCTCATTATAATTTCTCAAAAAAGTTATCAAAGTTACAAAGAACAAAATCCCCTATTACAATGCATTCCTAGGCTTATAAATCCTTTAGGCTGCAACTATATTGTGAGACTTCTTCTCTTCCCTTTTGGAAATTACAACATTTAAACTTCCTCTTTTTTGACTTTTTCCTAAAGACTATGAGATTATTTTGTATTTACAAGATAAATGTAATTGACCTCGCTCTTTATCTTGGATGTAGGCAGTCCAAACTTCATGTTGGGAAGAAATGTCTAGGTCACATCTAAATATTAATTGTTCAAGAGAAACCTCATGTGATATTAGTTCCTTAAGCATGGGCCCCATTTCTCTTTTTAAAATGATCAAAAAGGACTTAAGGGGAGTCTTTAGTGATCTTGGGAGTCTATTATGATCCAACACCTTGAAAATGATAAAAAGTCAACGAATACAGTCCACTTTGAGGGGGAAACCTCCTTTTACAATATATCTAATTCAAAAGACAATATGATATGAGATAAGATGATCCTAAGGAAACCTACTTTTACACTATATCTAATTCAGAAGACAATATGGTATGAGATAAGTTGATCCTAATATTGGGTCTCCTTGGTGTATATATATATATATATATATATATATATAGGAAATAAAGGGTACAATTATAATGAAAGGGTAAAATGTAAGGTTCTAGTCGACCTACTAATATAACACTAGAAATGTAATAATTCAATATCTAGGAGCTTAATAAGGGGTTTTATACATAATATGGGCCTTTGTATAGGGATTAACAGAGTCATCCCAACTACACTCCCTTTATTATTAATGTTGTCCTCTATCTCTTTCAAAATTTCTACCATGGGCCTAGGAGCACCCATATCACCCAATGGTGGTAGATGGCATTGTTTTATAACCTTCTTAGCAACCAAATACATATGCATGCAATTTATTATTGAGGTCACAATATCATTTTCTAGTGTCGTATTGGTTGTATGGGAATTGGATAAAGTTGTGTAATTCAGTTGATTCTCCTTTTCTATCATCCTTGGTAGATCTTCTAGCACATTTTTTTTATTTTTTCTATCATTAATTTAGCTCATCCATGGAAATTTGGACTACCTAAATAAACACATTTTTATCTTTGGTGTTTTCCAAAAATGTGAGAAATTGTGTGGTAATGTCTTGGAACTCCCTAACATTCGCATACATTTTCTTTTGGGTTGTGCCAAGATCATCTTGTAACTCAACGGATTAGGTTTTGAATTTTTTTAGGCTAGTCATGTCACCTTTATAGTGAGTTACCTCTTATTCCAATTTCCGTATTCCCATCTCATACTCTTCAATTCTCTAGCCACATTTCTAACATTCAATTCTAAAGCTTGCAAAAATGTGACCCTTGTTGATGTTGTGGAAATGGGGTCTCTTTTGGTGTTGGAGGGAAACAAATTCACTTTATTTAGCCAATATTGTTGCTCCATAGTATGAGAAAATAGTGTGGAGGTGGTAATAACATAGAAGAGTCAGAGAGAAGCATACTATAGAGTATTGTATAAGACCATAATGTCTCATAGATTCACAAAAATCTTAGGCAGCCTTGTAATCCATGTTGTAATATCCATAATGTAAGAAGATAAAAGACATAATCCTTCATTTCTTGTTGGTTTTCTTGTATCAGGTTTCCAAGGTAAATATTTGTTTTCTAATGTGTGTGTCTTTTCTATTGTAGTTTTTCTCTCATGTCACAATAGTTAAAGAATTTGATTGGTGTGTTTTATTCCTAGTAAAATCACTAAAAAATAAAAATATGTGTCGCATAGTCTAGCCTAGTCTCATTATGATCCAGGTGGATATTGGTGGCCACCCACCTATTCCAAATTCCAACTGGCTCATCTTAACAGTTTTGAGTTTAGCACGTTTCTCTGTAATGGGGAAAATTCTTTGTAATTGTGGGTTTTGCACTTACAGAGCTATCCTGAAGCCCTACACAACATCCAGGTGGATATTGGTGGCTGACCACCTATTCCAACTGGCTTATTTTGGAATTTTTCATGTCAATACATCTTTTGTACTTCCAAGGCTCTAAACACTATTTTCTTGTCTTTCCACAGTCAAATTGTGTACGAATCCATATTTTGACGACATAATGCATGTTTCTCAAAAAGACATTTCCAACGGGTTATCACATGTCTAAAACATAGATCATATGAAAAAGTTAAGACCCTAGGAAGTTAATGTACTAAATTACCCCAACATGGCCCACATGACTTTTGGCACTTCATCTCCTAGGGTTATCTTTTTGGATGTCTAGGGTTTTGGAATTCATGTTTATCATAAAAAAGTTCTTCAAATCCTCATTGTAATCATCTTCTTGCAAATGAGTGTAGTCGTCACATATATTCTCAGAGATAAAGTTGCCACCATTCTAGTGAGTCTTGCACTCTATATATTTACAGTCTCTATACATTTCTTTCATTAATAGAAATCATGTATTGGTGTATCTCTTTGTTTCTTGCAATTTTTATGAGTATTTCATTGTAATATCGTTTCTTTCATTTCATTCTGAAAATAATCTGGATCAGTGGTATCAGATCAGGATGATGTTGTTCATTTTTCAGTGCATGTCCCTGATGAGGTTCACATATAGCAATTTGGGTCTCGAGATTTTCTCTCTTGAGGAAAATCTCTCTCGCACGCCCAAAAAACCCTCTATGGAAGCAGAAAATAAAAACGACAGAGCATAAGATTTTATTAACCTGTTGCTTGAGAAAGCTCTCATGTGACAGAGGGATGAAATGATGGAGAAATTTTCCCACATCCTTCAACGCATGTCGATAGAAACAAGTGCATATTCATCAAGCGACCACTTTGGAGGAGCCTCTCCCTTCAAGGTACAAGTTAATTTTGATATTCACATATTTGAAGGTCAGATAGATGCGGATTCCTTAGAAAAATGGTTGAATATGCTAGAACTTTATTTCTCTATTCACAATTTTTCCGACAGGGAAAATATCACCTTCATACTCCTCAAGGATATCCCCCATGTCAAACATTGGTGGGAAACCTACTGAGAGAAAAGTTCCACAGAGGAATCTGGAATATATGTGGCCGAGCCCAGTTGGGATTGTTTTGTGGATGTGGTCAAGGAACAATACTACCATGTTGATAAATATGAAGACCAGTACATGAGATGGACCACACTATGGAAAGAGAAAAGCCAAACAGTGTTGAAGTTCACAAATAATTTCCATACCTTGAGCACCAAGATGGGTATCAAAGAATTCGAGCAGTATCTGGTTCTGAAATATCATGGGGATCTGCATAGGTACATCCAAACCAAAATGAATTTCCTAAACATTGCATCATTGGGAGGTTCCTATCGATATGTTTTCAAAATTGAGCACAAATTTAGGCACCAAAACAAATGGGAGTTTGGGTCTGCAAATCTGCAACAACCAAACCATGGTAAAGATGACCCTAACCAATAGCCTCCTGAAAATTAGTCCAAGACATAGGAAAAGAAAGGTAAAGGAAAGATGAAGAATGACACTGGGAAGTGGTGCAACTTCCACAAAATCCCCTGGCACAACACCAATGATTTTTTCTCGAAACAGTCATTGGTGGTCGAGGTCAAAGACAAGGAGTCGAACCTTGATTCGAAATCTGATCCAGAAAATATTGAAAATATACAAATCATCGACGTAGACCCTACTACTATTGTTGTGACTGCAACAATTCAACCAGAAGAACCAATAGATATTGAAGAGGGAGAGTGCCTCTTCCATTCATAGATGTGGGTGAAGGGGACCCCGTTGCATTTCATTTTTGATAGCAGCAGCCAAAAGAACCTCATCTCATTTGAGGTCATCAAATAGTTGGGTTTGTCAACAACACGACACCCGCAACCATACAACATCGGGTGGCTTCACCAGGGACGAGATCTTTTTGTTAGATAGTAGTGTCGTATGTCCTATGGAATACATCCCTTCAAGGATGAGGTAGTGTGTGATGTTTCCCCTCTTTATGTTTGTGATTTTGTTTTGGTCCAACCATATATGTGGAAACGTCATGATATTTATGAGTCTCAACCCTGTAGTGTCGTTATTACTCTAGGGGGTCAAATCTACAAGATACCAGAGGTATTTCTGACTATTGTTCCACCAAAATAGTGTTGCACAGTAATCTCTCATACTACAAAATTCATCCTCTTCACATTTTGTTCAAAGGATGCACAAAAGGCCACTAAAACCACTGCAGCCTCAGCACTTTTTATCCAGCAGAAGAAGATTATAGAAGAGAAAGAAGATATTTTTCCTTCACCTACAATGGTGCCTACACAATTCCCCGTCAAGCCCAGAGACAACAGGATGGTGGAACATATTCAACCCCGCCAGCAACAAGTTTTTGAAATCCTTCCACAGACCAAGGAGTGCAACTTTTCCAACAAGGCACCCAACTCACCAAGATTCAGATTTAGATTCAGAAAATGCTTTCCCCTCTTCCCCAAGCGTTCAACTCAATGAACACAATTTATTCCTAAGGGGGGAGGATTGATCCAAGTTTATATTGGTGGCCACCCACCTGTTCCAAATTCCAATTGGCTCATCTTGACAGTTTTCAGTTCAGCATGTTTCTCTGTAATCGGGACAATTCTTTGTAATTTGGGTTCTGCACTTACAGGGATATTTTGAATCTCTAAACAGCATCAGGTGGATATTAGTGGCCACCCACCTATTCCAAGTGGATTATTTTGAAATATTTCATGTCAGTACATATTTATGTACTTCCAGGGTTGTTTTGGGGCTCTAAACAATGTTTTCTTGGATTTCCATAGTCAAATTGTAGATGGAGTTAGATTTTGACAACATAATGCGTATTTCTTAAAAACACCTTTCCAATAGGCTATCACATGCCTAAAATGAAGATTGTATGCAAGAGTTACGACCCTAGGAAGTTAATGTACTAACTTACCCCAACAGGGCCCACACGACTTTTGGCACTTCATCCCCTAGGGTTAGCTTTTTGGATGTCTAGGGTTTTGGAATTCATGTTTATCATAAAAAAAGGCCTTCAAAGCCTCATTGTAATCATATTCTTGCGAATGAGTGTTGTCGTCATATCTCTTCTCGGAGATAAAGTTGCCACCATTCTAGCAAGTCTTGCACTTTGTATTTTTACAGTCTCTGTACATTTCTTTCATTAATAGAAATCATGTATTGTTGTATCTCTTGTTTTTGGAAATTTTTATGATTATTTCATTGTAATATCTCTTCTTTCATTTTGTTTTGAAAATAATTTGGATCACATTATAGTCATATTAGTTGTAGATATGATTTTGTGAGCTAACCATTGCAATATCTAGGGTGGTTTATAGATCATATTGGTATCAAATCGATTTTATTTTAGCATTTGTGTGTTTTTTGAGTACATTTTATACTTGGATAATAAAATCTAAGTCTATGTGAAAATTGCACCCTATGAATCCCAACATTTGCACAACATATGTTTAAAGTGGAAGAAAGGGTTGAGATCAAGCCCTATGAAGGTGAGGTAGAAATATTTATGTGGGATCATCAATTGTAGCAATTAGAAGTCTATTTAAATAAGCATTATATATGAGAGGAGCATAATATCACTGTCACGGCCAAGATCAAACTAGAAGGTCATTCATATACTTGGTGGAAAGGCCATGTTGAGGCCCTTAGGCTAGGGGGATACACATCGGTTACCAAGTGGTATGTGTTTAAAAACCTCCTCAAATCCCAATTTTAATATAGTGGGTATGAAGATGACCGAATGATTCAGTGGCACAATTATTGACAATGGAAAGGATAAGGTGTACAAGGTACACTACAATGTTCCATAAGCAACCCATTCAATTGGGAATAAATCTCAAGAGCCTATACATGGTATTCAAGTAGATGGTTGGTCTTCATAGTCACATAAGAAGGTAATATATGCTATTTAATGCCATGTCCATAGATTAATCTTGTGTGCAAGCCCAATACATTGAATCTAAGAAAAATAAGTGGTATTCAAGTGTTTTGATGCAATCAAACCAACATGTGGCTCCCACTAAGGGTGAGGAGAAGAAGGGGGAAATGGAAAATAATAACAATGCCACCACTACATGTGTATGGACTTTAACATCCACTATGACCATTATGGCATTGATGGGCACACTAAAGGAAAATTTTGGACCCTGCATCCAAATCTAAATCCCAAGAATTGCAAGAATAATCTTTTCTTGGAAGCTCTAAAAACTTGAATTTGAAAACAACTTAAATGTGGATGAAAATATTACCTACAAAACATTGTAGAAAAGGGTGAACCTAAGTAGTCTCTATCACAAAGACGAGAAGGAGATGATGAACTTGTTGCATATCAAGATTCATATTAAGAAGAACAATTTGATACACTCTTCAATTTTGGTTCATAGGCATTGATGGGCACACTAAAGGAAAACTTTGGACCCTACATCCAAATCTAAATCCCAAGAATTGCAAGAATAATATTTTATTGGAAGCTCTAAAAACTTGAATTTGAAAACAACTTAAATGTGGATGAAAATATTACTTACACAACATTCTAGAAAAGGGTGAACCTAAGTAGTCTCCATCACAAAGAGGAGAAGGAAATGATGAACTTGTTTCATATTAAGATTCATATTAAGAAGAACAATTTGATGCACTCTTCAATTTTGGTTCATAGGCCAACCTCATTACAGATGAAATTGTAAGTAAGTTTGGTTTAGAAATAGATGATTACTTCCATCCATACCATTTGGGATGGGTGAATATGGATGTAAAGTTAAAATTTACTAGTTAGTGTAAGCACTGATTTTCTAAGATTCAGTGGATGTTTTATTGATGAAATAGAAGACAATGTAGTGCCTCTTGATGTATGTGGTGTATTATTTGATAGATCCTTCATGTATATGAAGCATGCCATATTTATGAGAAGAGAAAACCAATATAGCATAATAAAATGTGGTAAATATTTATCATTAATTCATATAAAGGGAATTCTAAGATATCTATGATGAGTTCCCATAAAGCTAAGAAATTGATCATCTCAAACAATAAGTATGTACCTATTTTCTTGATATAGAGCTATAAAGACAACAAACTAGTGGGTGTGAAAACATCCTTGGATGGATGTATGAAAGAACAAAATCATCACATGGAAGATCTTTTGCAAGCATATAGAGAATTGTTCCATGATATAAAATGTTTTTCTAACCAAGAGGGGAGTGGAGCATGAGATATAGTTAAATAGGACTATATAGATAGTCCATATTCGAGTTGGAAGAGGTGAAGAAGCAATTGCAAGAGATATTGGAGTAAGGAGTCATAAGACCAAGTGCCTCACCATGTAGTTTCCACACCATTTTAAACCAAATGAGTAAGAGAGTTGGAGATTGTGTATTTACTACAAAGCTCTAAACAAAATCACTCTTAGGAATCAATGCCATTTTCCTTGGAACGATAACTTATTAAATCAATAAGAATATGCAGGGTACTTTTGTTGATGTTTTGGTAGTTGTGGGAGGATATTTCCCTCCTAGATGAAATTTCTTAGATGCAGAGAAGATTCTAGAAGCAAGAGATCCATTGGAAAGATGTTGAAATACCCTAGAAGAGAAATCATCCCATAAGAATAAAGTATATTGAAAAGACACCTTCCCATAAGAAAAGTCGATCTAGCTAGAAGGACAAAAAGACTATAAATAAGGAGGCACCTTGGCTCATTTGTTCACTCACTCACACCCTCCCAGCTACACAAAAGCAAGGCACAATATTGGAGGAGGTCACGCAGTAGCTGCAGATGCACAATTTATTATTGCTCAGTCTTTTGGTATCTCTCTCTTGTGCGCTACCTTTGTATGGTTTTTTTGTTGCAGCTGGGGTGGTATTTCTGGTTAAGATAGCACTTGTGCTAGGATTTATCTGATTGTACTTTCTTTGTGAACGGAATCTATCTAAGAAAGGTTGATGGGTTTTTCCCCCATTTGGGGTTTTCCCAAGATAAATCTCTTGTGTTCTTTTCTGTCTCTTGTTTATGTTTCTACTACTCAATACACGACATATATGTTAATGTTAACAAAGTAAAAGAAAACTAGTAACACTAATTCTCTGTAAATAAGGAAAATCCAACATGGTATCAAAGTTGGTTACATTCATAACAGTTTGACCACTCGAAGGAAGATCGCTACAATGACACCTTGCAGCACCTTGTAGCTGCAATACTTTGTCAAGATCATTGATCACTATCCTAAGGACGTTGGGAATAATTCCTTCATATAGTAGTGCACCCTAACCTAGCGCACCCCATGAAACCATCAATGTGAAGTTCAGTGAATTTTTAAAAATCGAGGTTTTTCAGTGCTAGGTTTTCTACCGACGAAAATGTCAACCAATATGAGAGTTGAGGATATATTGGATGGAGCAAATAACTTCAGATTCTGGAAGCATAGAATACAACTCATTCTAGAAGAGAATTAATTATTGGATCACATCAAGAATATTCTTCCAAAACCCAAAGACGAAGAACCAAGGGCAAAGTTCAAGAAGAATGAGGTCAAGGCCAAGAGGATCTTGACAGAATCAATCAAGGATCGGCTGATACCCAATGTATCAAAAATAAATACGAAAAAGAAGATGTTTGATTCCCTAACCAAACTCTATGAAATCAAGAACACCATTTGGAAGCTTACCCTACAACGTCAACTCAGAAATGTGACTATGAACAAGTCAAAGATGATAGCCAACTTCTTTACAAGGATCTCACAGATCAAGGATCAATTAGAAGCTATTGGAGATCCATCACAAGACGTTGAACTTGTGACCACCACAATCAATGGATTACCTCACTCATGGGACCCATTTGTACAAGGAATTTGTGCAAGAAGGAGATTGCCCAAGTTTGACAATTTATCGTCAAATTGCACTCAAGAGGAATCCAAGCTGATATCCAAGACACAAAAGACTAATGAGGAATAAAATCTAGCACTTGTTTCCCAGGTGAAGAAGAGAAATAAAAGGGAAGAAGGCATCCCGAAGAAGTCTAAGAGACCATGTTACAAGAAGAATGTGTCAAAGGTTAGATGCTATAGTTTCCAGAAGCTGGGACATTATGCCTTTCAATGTCTGGATAGAAATGAAAAGGAGAAGAAGAAACAACATGCACATGCAACAGATACCGAAGAGAACTCAAAGGAATGAAAGGATTGAGAATTTGTCTTTTAGACAATGATGTTTCCATGCATATGAATGATAGAAATAAACTCAAGCATGACAACAACACCAGACTCCAAGTTTTCATATCAGGTTTGATGTTTTATAGGTTTTCATATCAGGTTTGATGTTTTATATTGTTGTTTCTTAAGTAAGTATTGTACCTAGGATAGTAGTCTTTACAGCTTCATTATTTTCTATTTCTATCAAATGTTTAGGTACACCTGAATATTTTCAGTACGATTACCATTAAGAAAATGTTCATTGTTCATTATTAATGATATAATTGTCTACAAGATGAAATTGATCTCCTCTAGGAGATGTTCTTGATTACTAACCATTCAATGGAGGTTACCATGGAAATGTTGTTCTTGTCTCTTGTTTCAGGAAGGTTGTAGGTGATAGCTCTAAGAAGGAGCTATGATGACGGTTGTGGGAGGTAACAATTTACAATTGTATTTAACCGAGACATAGAACTATGTACACGAACGTACACACCCATGTGATGTAGAAGACGAAGAAGAGTATCTCTTATGGATATTGACTGTGAGGAGCAGAAGGCTCCAAAGATGACCGTACAGTTAATTTGACCACTCTTTAGATCATCAAGAAGAGTCAGTAGTGCTAGAAGGGCCTACCTAGAAATGATGA